>JAOTQJ010000002.1:3735910-3754362 GCA_025642045.1 Solanum sejunctum | reverse complement strand
GGACAATTGTGGGCAGCCAACAATTACCTTGGTTTCACACTTAGCATTCACATGGTGATTTTTTCTTATAAATAGCCTTAGATTGGAGATCATTTCTCTCATCCCTAAAATCACAATCCAAACACATCTACAATACGACATTAGTATTGTAGTGAGAGAAATAGTCAAGAGTTTTTCTTGGTGTGATATTAAAGTGAGTGTTATATACGCTACTTTGTAATCTTTCTTCAATTATATTGAGATCGGCAGTAACTCGAGTGGACGTAGCCTATTTTGGGTGAGCCACTATAAATCTTGGTGTCGTGTTATTTCATTAATTCCTTCTTGTGAGGCCATCCAAATTCCTACTAGTATGAACTTGGAAGAAAAACCAACAACCTCACAATCTCACGAATGTAAAGTCGGGCATACTCCTCAGTCGTATAAGATAACTTAATCGCCAAAAAGTGGGCTAATTTAGTCATTTTATCAACAATTACCCATATCGAATCATGCTGCTTTCTAGATCTTGGTAAGCCGGTAATAAAATTCATGTTGATGACTTCCCATTTCCACTCTAGAATTTCAAAGTGTTGAGCTAACTCATATGGTTTTCGATGTTCAACCTTAACCTGTTGAAAATTGGGACACTTGGAAACAAATTAAGCAATGTTTTTCTTCATCCCATTACACCAACAGACTTCCCTTAAGTTGTGGTACATCTTGGTGGAGCCAAGATGGATAGAGTATCTCGTGTCATGAGCCTTGGCCATGATTCTGTCTCAAACACCACTAATATCAGGTACACACAATCTCCCTTAATATCTCAATATCCCATCTCCCCCTTTGGAGAAAACCATAACCTTCTACTTGTGAACCGTTTCTTTCAATTAGAGTAAGATAGGGTCTTGGTCTTGCTTTTCTTTCACCTCTGACACTAAGGATGAAGCAGAACCATTCTAAACATTGTCCCCGTGTTCGTTGTTCTCCTCAAGTTGCACTCCCAATCGAGCCAAACTATGTACTTAATTGGCTAATTCCCTCTTCCCCTCCTCCACATTAGTAGTGCTATCTATGGACATCCTGCTAAGAGCATCACCAACAATATTAGCCTTACCTAGGTGGTAGAGGATACTCATATCATAATCCTTGAGAAACTCTAGCCACTTTCTCTGTCACAGGTTGAGCTCTTTCTGACTAAACATGTATTGCAAGCTCTTATAGTCGATGAACACATCCGCATGTACTCTATATAAATAGTGACGCCAAATCTTAAGTGCAAATACCACTGTTGCCAACTCTAGATCATGGGTCCGATAATACTTCTCATGGATATTGAACTGTCTGGAAGCATAAGTTATCACCTTCCCTCTTTGTATAGCACACACTCAATCCAACTCTGGATATATCACAATACATCAAGAAATTACCCATCCCGTCTGGTAAGGTCAACACTAGTGTTGTAGTCAATCTAGTCTTCAACTCTTGAAAACTCTTTTCATATGCCTCAGACCACTAAAACTTGGCCTTCTTCTGAGTGAGCTTTGTCAAAGGGTCTGATAGAGACGAGAAGCCCTTAACAAATTTGCAATAGTACCCTGTCAAACCCAAGAAACTTCTTATTTCTGTTGGAGGAGTTGGTCTTGGACAGTTCTTAACTGCCTCAATCTTCTGTGTATCCACCCAAATACCATCACTCGAAATAATATGGCCTAAGAAAACCACTGACTTAAGCCAAAACTCACACTTGGAAAATTTCATATATAACTCATGATCTTTGAGTATTTGCAAAACCACTCTAAGTTGATTAGCATGCTCTTCTTCATTCCTCGAATATACTAGAATGTTATCAATAAATACGATCACGAACATATCAAGATACTGCCTGAATACCCTGTTCATCAGATCCAAGAAAGTTGCAGGTGCATTTGTCAACCCGAAGGACATGACCAAGAACTCAAAATGGCCATACCATGTCCTAAAGGTTGTCTTAGGAATATCACTTTCCCTCACCTTCAACTGATGGTAACCCGATCTGAGGTCTATCTTAGAGAAACAAGTAGCACCCTGAAGCTGGTCAAAGAGATCATCTATTCTGGGGAGAGGATACTTATTCTTTATGATAACCTTATTCAACTGCCGATAGCCTATACACATCCTTAAAGACCCATCTTTCTTACATACGAATAGGATAGGAGCATCCCAAGGTGAAACACTAGTTCTCCAACAAGTAGTTTAATTCTTTCAACTCTGCGAGGGCCATTCTATAGGGTGGAATTGAGATGGGTTTGGTCTTGGGAAGTGCCTCAATCACAAAGTCAATCTCCCTATCAAGAGAGACTCTGGAAAGATCATCAGGAAATACCTCAGGAAACTCATTCACAATCGGGACTGACTCAAGAGTAGGAGACTCAACATCATCAGACTTTACTTGCATGAGGTGGTAAATACAACCCTTGGATATCAACTTTGTAGCTCTAAGATAAGAGATGAATTTACCCTTGGGGGCCACCAAACTCCTTTCCCACTCTAAGACAGGCTCATTAGGAAATTGAAACTTAACAATCTGGGTTCCACAGTCAACAGAAGCATAACAAGCATGAAGTCAATCCATGCCCGTTATTATGCCAAAATCAACCAGCTCTACCAAATTAGCCAAAGTGTCTCTATGATAAATAGACACCACATAGTCCCTGTAAACCCTCTCAGCTAAGATAGACTCACTAGTAGGAGAAAAGACAAAAAAGAGTTCATGCAAACACTCCAGAAGAACCCCATACTTACTAGCCATATAAGGGGTCACAAAAGACAACGTGACACCCGGATCAAGTAATACATAGCAATCATAAGTAAAGACATGAAGCATGTGAGGTGACAACATCTGGTGCAGCATCCTGCTCCTGTCGATTACCCATAGCATAAAGATAGTTCCTCCTGCCTCCTGTACCTATAGTAGTAATACCCCTCTACTGGTTACCCACTGGAGGTGCTGTCAAAGACTGTGCTCCGCTGCTCTCTTCACCTCGCCTTCTCTTTGGACACTTAAAAATGAAGTGACCAGCCCGACCACATGCATAACATACATCCTTACCCATACGGCACTCACCCAGATGAAGCTTACCACACTTGCTGCAAGGTGGCTTTCCACTCGTACCTTGGATCACACTGGCCTGAGACTGAGTAGCCAGGGTCCTGAAATTCTGATAACCCTAAGAATTCTAATCGTAACTATTTGGCTAGATGGGTGCACTCGCTGCAGAGTGCGCAGGATTAGATGATCTCCTCTAGAAATAGGACTTGTCACCCTTTTCCTATCTCTGTGGGCTAGGCTCATGTCCCGCTGACTTTGCCTTTCTGCTCAAATGCTCTTCTCTATATCTCTTATTATCCTCTTCTGTCTGCTGAACATACACCATAAGTCTAGAGATTTTCATACTAGGAATCAGAAAACAACCTTACACTCTTTCTACACATGTCTGGCCAAGCCAGGCACAAACCTCCTTATCCTCATTATCATATCTTTCACCATCTCTGGAGCATAGCTTGACAGTTTGATGAACTTAAGGCTATACTCCTTCGCAGTCATCCCTCCTTGTTTTAGATTCACGAACTCATCCGCCTTCAATTCCCTCAACTTTTGAGGAAAGAAGTGATCAAGAAAGGCGGCTTCAAACTCCTCCTATGCTACAGGCTCCACATCCTCACTTCTACTCCCCTCCCACTGAGTGTACCACACATTAGCCACGTCCTTCAGCTAGTAGGATGCAAGCTCTACTCTCTCAATCTCATTCGCAAGCATATCCCTCAAAACCTTGTATATCTCGTCAATGAAGTTTTGCAGGTCCTCATCCAGTATATACTAGCAGGTTCATCCTCAATAAGTCCCTAAATTAGGTCATAACTGAGGGCTCCTGTGAGCCAAAACTAGGAGCCTGAGAATTTTAGTTATTCCCCTATGAGGCCACCAACTGAGTCAGCATGGTGATAGCTCTTTTGACTTCTACCTCAATAGTGGGAGTTGGCTGGGGAAGGGAAGGGGGCGCCTGAGGGGCCTCAAAAGTCCTAGTGGGGCATCCCCGTCTTCTGGCCTCAGTATGCACCGGAGCCTCCGGTTGGGTGTTCTCAACAACAGGAGCTGGGGTATCTCTCTCAGTGGCAGTTCTCTTGGGGGCATTTTCTGTAAGCGTAAAATGCACAAGTTAAAAGTGGAATTTCACAAATTAACTTTATAGCATGATCTTAGATCATAGAAGAAAGGTAACACTTCCTAATGTCATATAGCCTCCTGCTTATGAAGTGTGATGCACAACACACCCATAAACAAGACTCTACTAGACATGACTTCATAAACGCCCTAGGACACTCAAACTCTGCGCTATGATACCAAGTTTGTCACGCCTCAGGAGGGTACCCTAGACGTGACTGACACTCGGAGACTATTGCTAGCCCCCAAGCGGGCCACCTAGTTTCATTTTACCTTTGTTCAATCAATTCATCAGAGGAAGAAAATAAGATAATAATAATAATACAATTCTATCTGTGGGCTCAATACTATCAATCTCAATCTATCATAGAGGAAATAGAATATCCAGTAAAATCTTAACATAAATAAGGAAGAGGAAAAGAACACCTGACCTCAATATCAATATCTACGTATATGAAACCTCTATACTATTGTCTGAGATGGTACCATGACAGGCCATGGCTATCAAAGATCAAGTAAAAGTCTATCAATCAAAAAAAAATAAACATCCTCCGAATGCAGGGGGACTCACCACTATCTGGAATAGAGTACTCTGAACCTCAATGATTGAGTTGCTGAAGTCCTCAGTCTATCGAATCTGCATCATAAAATGATGTAGCATCATAGGGGCGTTAGTACATGGAATGTACTGTATGTAAAATGAGATAAAGAAAAGAAAACAATATGCAATCACTCCTCAATCACTCAGCCTCACCTTAGAGTAAAGAACAAGACTCCATCACCTCACTATCCATCAAACACCAAACATTCATATCACATCGGAGTTCTAGCATCCTAAAACCTATCTGGGAGTTTCTACAATCGACAACCACAACTTATGAGCCGGTAGTGATACAACAAAGAGATGTCATTGCCACATCCATCCAGTACCTTGTTGGGGTAAGGGATGAGTCTGTTAGTAGATCCAAAAGTCTATCAAGTCCTCTTTTGGGACAAACAAAACATCAGCTTTTATGGTCCAATCCTCTCCTACGTTGTCCACATAGTTAATAAGTGCAAGTAGGACTCACTCTTACCCATTTCAATGCTAATAGTCCTCCTAGGACACAATATGCTCATATGTCTATCAATCCGTCAAGAACTTTCATCACCTAACCTCTACGGGCAAAACTATCTTTCCAAATTCGAGGAAAATATATTCATTAAACCTATCAATGTTAATTTCAGCTATCACAATCATCAACACACTCACCTTAGGACTCAGACTTAGTCATAGGTTCACATCCAGACAATCAAGGCTCTAGACATCCTCCTAAATTCATTATCCAAGTCTTTACAGTGAGATTTTGTAAGGGTTAGATCACAATCACATAATAATATATATATTCAATAAACTTAAGCATGATGATCATCAATTTAGGATATAAAATATAGTTTAAAGAGTACATTCAACAACTCAAGATAATATCCAAGAATTTAACGCTAATATTCAAGAGACTTTCAAGAAACCATAATTCAAGACTTCTAAACATGTATTCTTCATCCTAACTCTACATTGGGCATATGGAAGAACAATTCCATAATTTTGGATAGTCTTTACATACTTGAGAATGACGAATCTTCAAGGAACTAGAGCTTATATAGAAACCTGCACCTCTCTTATCCTTCTTTTCTCTCAGAACTCACGTAAAATTCTTAGAAAATTTATGGGTTCAAAAAACTTTTTGTATGAAATATCCCTTAAAATCCACTGTGGGCATACTAAAGTATATCAGAAAGGACAAAATTGCCCTTCTTGGATTAAAAGAAAAAAATTTTTTTTTGAACAAATGTGCGCATCGCAGAGTGTTTTTGGTGAATTTTTACGTCAGTTCGATTCTCGTCGAAAACAAAATAAAAACTTAAGTGTTGCTCCGCTCCCCCGGTGCGTCACGGGAGACGCGAAGAACACCCTCTTTCTGGCCAAAATTGGACATTTTAAAAATAGACTTGACTTATTTTAAGTTGAGTCGAGATCATTTTCTGACTTAATTTTCCGCGCTGATCACAAATCTGGTCTCGGATTTTCCATCAGAGCTTGGGAAGATGCATTGGGCACACGATGTATTTTAGGGGTATTTTAGTAATTTTATGGGTTGTTACAGTCTATCAAGCAATCACCAAAGCAATAAAAGTGCAAAAAAGCAAAGTTCTAATTCAAATAACTGTAGGTAATAAAGAATTACACAGTGACTTGTGTGAGACGTGCTATTACTTTGAAAATAGGCTCAAACATGTCAAAAAGGTCATAAAATTAAATTATTTGTTTATTAAGTTTTCTTATTATCTTTATCTATTAGTGCACTATTTTATGTGATTTTTGTTGCTGCTAAAGTTTGAACAGCAAGTCTTTTACACAATAATTTAATATACAAGGGTTTGCTTCAGAAACTGATGTTGTTGCTTCTTTTTCATTATAAAGGATTAGTGTTGCACTATCAGAAATAATTTATTTTGAGGAGTCGTTAGTTCATGGCCTAAGTTATTATTTTAGAATTATAATATCAAATTGAATGGAATAAGATGAGATATCTCAATTATGTTTTTTTTATCGAAGGCAAAAATTCACCTTTGTGTTTTTACACAGTAAGTAACTTTTCTGTGGGTTGATTGTCCCATTATTAATAAAAATAAAACTTACAACACAGAAAGCACTCAATACTCGCGATTCACTATGAGAAGATGCATTCTTTCAAAAAAAATATATCTTTTTTAAGAAGTTTAAGATCATCAACTAGTGTTGTTCGAATTTAACTGGCTTGACTCTAATTTTTTGTATGTTGTGTACAATTTTGTTTGTTACATTTCTTTTCAAATATTCAAATTTACACCTCACTTATTTTTCAGTTCAACATCATTAATTTAATTTGGCACATATTCGTTCCTCAATATATCTTACTCTATCATTTTAAGTGAACCATTTTAGTCTATCGAACAATCACTAAAGCGATAAAAATGCAAAAAAAGTAAAGTTGTAATTCAAATAACTGTAGACGATAAAGAAATAGACAGTGACTTATGTGAAAAGTGCTATTACTTTAAAAAAAGGCTCAAACTTGCCAAAAAGGTCATAAAATTAAATTATTTCCTTATTAGGTTTTATTATTATTTTTTAATCTATTATTGCACTACTTTATGCGATTTTTATTACCACTAAAGTTTGAACAAGTCTTTTGCACAACAATTTAATATACAAGGTTTGCTTCAGAAACTAATGTTGCTACTTCTTTTTCCTTTATAAAGGATGAGTATTGCACTATCAGAAGTAATTTATTCCTAGGAGTCGTTAGTTCTTGGGCTAAGTTATTATTTCAGAATTATAATTACTGTAACGACCTGGCCCAACACTGCGAGGTATTGTCCGCTTTGGACACCGTGGCGATTGTGCCACGCGTACCCGCATGGATTTATCCTTTTGGGTTACCCCAAAAGGTGCCTCACAAGTTAGATCCAAGGCTCTACTAATATAGCCCAGGAACTCCCCCTCTTCTGCCGATGTGGGATTCGCCTTAGTGAGCCGAGGCGACGGTGCCACGCACTTACCAAATTTAATGAAATAAGATGAGATATCTCAATATATTTTTTTTGGTCGAGCGCAAAAATTTATTTTTGTGTCTTCACACAACAAGTAGCCTTTCTATGCGTTGATTGTCCTATTATTAAAAAGATAAAACTTATAACACAGAAATCACCTAATACCCACGATTCACTATGATAAAATGCATTTTCTCAAAGAAAAAATTGTATCTTTTTAAGAAGTTTAAGATTGTTAACTAGTGTTGTTAGAATTTAACTGGCTTGACTTTAATTTTTTTGTATGTTGTGAATAATTTCGTCTATTACATTTTCTTTTCAGATATTCAAATATACACCTCAATAACTTTTCAATTCAATATCACTAATTTAATTTAGCACATATTTGTTCTTAAATATATCTTATTCTCTCATTTTAAGTGAATCTTTTTAGTCTATCTAACAATCACCAAAACAATAAATGTACGAAAAAAGAAAAATGCGTGAACATGCAAAATTGGCATGAGAAGTGCTATTTCTTTGAAAATTGGCTCAAACATGCCAAAAAGGCCATAAAATTAAATTATTTCCTTATTATGTTTTCTTATTATCTTTTTATCTATTAATGCACTACTTTATGTGATTTTTGTTGCTGTTAAAGTTTGAACAACAAGTCTTTTTGCACAACAATTTAATATACAAGTGCTATGCCTCAAGGAGGTACCCTAGACGTGATAGGCACCCAAAGACTATTGGTAGTCCCCAATTGAACCATTTAGCCTTATCACATCCATTCAATCATCGTATATAATAGAAGACATTAGAATAAGGAGAACATAACAGTGGATAGCTCAGTTAACACACACATCAGTGGAAAAAGGCTATAGGCCATCAAAACCAATCTCAACACCTATGGCATAATAGCAAACTTAAGAAAAACTCAATTCAAATAGGGAAGGACCTCAACATCAAACATCAACTTCTAGTTTACGAACCCTCTTCTTCTATAGTCTAGAATAGTACCATGACAGGCTATGGCTATCACAACTCAAAATGAAATTAACTCAAAGCATAGAAACATATGAAATGGTATCCTCCGAATGCAGAGGAGGACTCACCATTCTATTGTATGGAGAATGGACCTTCAACGAAGTGCCTGTTGAGGATCTCAAATACCTGTATCTGCATCATGAAAAGATGCAGGCCCAAATGGATGTCAATACGTGGAATGTACGGATCTATAAAATGGGTGAATGAAACAATATACGCAGAATAATATGGAATAACATCAGCTCATAGGATACTCACTCAGGATATCAAATGTCCATCTAAAGCCAGTATAAAGAATAGGAAATGACCCATCAACATCAACCAAGAATCATACTGTCAACTCAACATTACAGTATTATCAGCGTGGAACCTATCTGGAAGTTTTTCTTAACCTACAACCATCATCTATAAACCGGTGATGATACAACAAAGAGATGTTGTTGTCACATCCATCCAGTACCTTGCCGGGTAAAGGACATGATATCAGTGAATTCACAAATAAAGAACATCAAGTCCTCTTGTGGGACTAAGTAAACATTCGATTTTATGGTTCAATCCTCTCCTACGTTGGCCACGTAGTTAATAAGCACAAGTGAGACTTACTCTTACTCATTTCGGTGCTCAATACTCCTTCCAAGACTCAACATGGTCATAAGACATCAAATATCAAGTTTACTTTTTCATCTAGTATCATTGGACATTTTTAATTCAATTCATTACATCAACCATCAACTTTTAGACTCGGAACATTATTTTAGAATTAAGTTTCGAGCATTTTAAGACTCTAAGGACCATCAATCTCATTAGCATCATCATCAACATTCTTAAATCAGGACCACAACCACAAATAACAAGCACATTTATACCATCAACACTCTAGACTCATTCCCCTAAGCCCATTCTTGTAATCTTTAACAAAAACAACATATACAGTTTTATGAAATAATTCATAATAAATCATTTATGCAGTAAGTCAAGTTTGTCGCAATCATCAATATAGGAAATACATAATATAAGATATAAATTTCAAGAAATACTCAAGAATTACATACATAAAACGCAATGAATTCATCTACCAATCTACTTTAATTATAGGACACATGGAAGAAAAATTTCATGTTTTAAGTTAGCCTTATATATACCTTGGGTGAAGAATAACACAAGCCTTTATAGGAAATTAATCCCAATTTCAAGATCTCTAACTTTTCTTCTCTTTTTCTTCCAAAACTCTCTCCTTTGAAGGTCTAAAAAAGAATTTCGAAACCCTTATTTTGATTTAATAATAACAACTTCCTTCAACTAATAAAAACAACTCTCAAAATATTTTGTAATCAATATTTTTTCCTTTGTTTTCTCACTATTTTTTCACTCTTTGTGTTTGCATTTTTCTACTTTATGTGATTGAGCAGAGAATGTCTGTATTTATAGACATGTAAGCCTTGCAAATGTTCCTAATGGAGTATTATAAAAATAATTTTAGTAGGCCATTAAACTCCTATAATGGGCACCAAGACTTAGTGAATCATTTAGTTGTAGTGGATCAATTGTGTACAATTCTTAGGTGTTACAACAAGGTTTACTTCAGAAACTAATGTTGCTCTTCTTTTTTCATTATAAAAGATGAGTGTTATATTAACACATATAGAATAGGTAGAATCATTTTAGGATTAAACTTTGTATTATAAGAGTTCTTAGTTATATAACCTTGTATTCTAACCAAAGTCCAGGTTGATTTTGATATATTGTACGTTGCATATCATTATATATAATACAAAAAATTCTCATGTAAAGCCATTTTGAGAGAATATTATTTCTCACATGGTATCAGAGCCATTTATCTCCACAGTTATTCCACTTACTCTTTCTTTTTTTTATTTTTACATTCGGTTAGTTTTGTTTTTTCCTTCTTAGCCACGACGATGTCAACCTATGGAACATGCTCAAAACCTTTAATCCCATCATTTTCAATCAATTCTTCTATCACTACCATCCAATGCAAACTCGATCTAAGTCCAATATTTTTTAAACCAAAGCAACATTTTTCTTTGAATTCTAATATCCAATATAATTGGTTGTATGCAATTCAACATAATATTATGTTGAATTGCATACATTCTCAAAGAAATATTTATGGATTCATTAAAGGAAAGATTTGATAAAGATGGAACTGATATCTTGCAATAAGTCATAATTACAAACACTCGCAATCAACATTTCCAATCAGTAGTCCTAACTCACATGTATCTCATTAAATTTTATTAATGAATTATATTTCATAGTTTTAGATGGTACCTAACTACGCTTCAATTATTAATTTCTGTAATTTTATACGAGATATCTAATCATTTTAATTTTGGAAAAAAAATTATTATACAAGGATTCATACTGATCATTTAAAATTTTATATTTTATTCATTTATGTGTAATTGTTATATAAAATTTTAGCTTAATAATATTAACATTATATTATAGGAGCATATATTATATAATAAGACATACACATGCAACGCACGTGTTAATAGACTAGTATAAATAAATAAGTATAGGAGTAGATTAAACAAAGTTCAGTTTGGATGAGGTTTAGAAAAACAATTCATAAGTATTATATACTTATATATATAAGAGGCTACAGAAGTAGCTGAAGCAGGCAACTGTTAGATGACATGCCTATTTCAGCTGCTTGCTAAGCGGATAACTGTTGTTTCTCGTATTTACTTTAGCTACTATAAAAATATTGCATTGACTTTTTAATTTAATCTTTTTAAGGTAGTTACTTATTTATTTCCATCAATCTCGGATGGAGACAAAGATTGACTATTTTTTGGCTTTGGAGTATGATGAAATAAAACAAAATGGTTCTTTAAACTATCTGTGCTTCTTTCATTTGTGAAGTAGCAGTTAGTCAATGCAAATTTCGGCGCTCCTCATGGGTCATCTGGAAATAGCCGCTTTATGTTTTTAAACATAGTGGTTAGGTTGCGTACATCCGACTCCCCCCCTCCGTAATGAGCGGGAGCCTTTTGAGACACTGGGGTATGTTGATGATGATGATGAAGATAGTTTCAAGTATGATTTATAATTTACTTATAATAAATTCTTTTTCCAATTATTTTAACTATGATTTTCCCATATCACCCCAATCAATTATTTAAAATTAAGTAAATTTTAAAATTAAAATAAAATAATTTTTTTTAACTGAACAAATAAAATAAAATAATTATTTTAATATCTTCACATGTACACTTTAACTATCATAAAAATATTTCCATATGCATAATATAATTTTTAGAGTCCATCTAGTGGCTTTTGACTTTTTGTTTCTACTCATTTATTCCATTTTGTGCTTCTAGAAACATGCTTCCTTCCCATATTCCTCCTCCTTCAAAGTCTGAAAAGTCCGTCGCAGCCTATCGCGCAGACACGGACGGTGTTCTCCAATTTATTAGTCAAAATATTCACAACACCATATTTGCTGTTTAAGTTTTTGAATCAAAAATATTTTCCTTCAGGATTTTAATAGGAACAAAAAAAGATTTTAAGGTCTCTGCTCCAACGACGATTACTCAGTTACTGTTCCAATGGATGCTCAAATGGAGAAAATGAAGTTTCGTCAAAACTATCGGAATCATTGGCACACCGATCTCCTCCGTGCTCCGCAATCGGATCCTCTCTGTATGTCTCGAATATTTCATTATTAAGTGTTTTTGCTCAATTTGGGCTTTGATTGAAATGGTGATGATCTGCGTTTTTGGTATTTGCAGTTTGCTGTTTTTCACTTTGGTGGTGAGTTGATGTACAATACATTCTACTCTTTTTACTTTATGCTTTTCAATACTTTAATACTCCTTGAAAGTCCATCCTCAATTGCTTCACACTGTGAGGACACTTGGGGATGGTAATTAGGCAGGATGGGTCAATTTTGAATGGGTCAAAATGAGTTAAATGATAACAAATGGCTAAAGATGCGACTCAATTCAAAATTGCTTGGGTCAATATAGATTGGATCAAAACAGATTGAATAATGAGTTATATAAAAGGTCAAGACCTTTTTGACCTAACTTTTACTAAGTTATGCTTATTTTATTTGTTCTTTTTTAATATTTTATACTTAAGTAAATTATATTTTTTTTATTTTGGCTATATAAAATATATTAAATTAAAAAAAAAAGTATTTTAAAATATTTTGACAAGACCTCTTTTGAATCTATTTGGGTTGCATATCAACCTAATTTTAAATGAATTGAAATGGATTGAATTGAGATAAGTTAAGCTAATAAATTAATGGGTTATTAACCCGCCCAAACTTCAATAGATTGGTTGGGTCGAGTTTAATTTTGTCACCTACCTCTAGAGGACACAAACTAGTATTTGGTGAGAAATTAGTAGGTGTTTCGACATAAAAATTGTGAGAAATTTGGTGAAAAGTAGTATTGTTCATTTTAATTTGTTTGACTTATTTTTTTTTAGAAAAAGTATTTTTATTTTAGCAACTTTTTAATTTTAATTTTGCGTATGATATATTTGAGATACCATTATTTATTGTTAAATCAGTTTTATTCCATGAGAAAATGATTTACAACCTCGAGTACTAGGGACTAAATTCCTTAAAACACTGAACTCTATGGTTTGGAATATTTGTTTAATGCGCTTTCTATATTTTGGTTGAACACGATAACCATCAATTCAGCGCGCAACAGTATGGTGGATTCTGTTTTTTGGCATAAATTAACCAAAATGATCTATCTATAGATGAATCGATAAGAATAAGGATAGAGTCACAATGCTCTTCTGTATGCAGATGGATTTTCAAAATAGATGTTCAGTTTTCTTGTTCGTTGTCTATAGAATTTTGAATTTTAATCTCTTACGCAAGTGTCACTACTCAAAATCGCTTATCATTTTACTTTTGATTTGATTTAGTGGTCCTTGTGCATCGTACATTCTCAGAAAACGAGCTCTATACAATGATATGTCAAGGTAAACGTTCTTTTTTCTCTGTTTAGCTATACAACTATAGCTATTTTGTTGAAGAATCTGTAAAATTTACAGAGATTTTGTGCTTTTAGGTATACATGTTGTGGAGGCTATATGCCTTGTAGTGGCAGATGTGGTGAAAATCACTGCCCTGAGTTATGTCTTTGCACAGAGGTTTGGTGTTTTCTGAATTATACACGTTCAAGATTTTCACGTAGTGCAGAAATTATGAGCTTTTACTCAATTTCGCGCTACTCTTTCAGGTGTTTCTTTGCTTTGCAAATTCAGTTGCCTCAACACGCTTTATGTTGCAAGACGAGTTCAATCTTCAGACAACAAAATGCGATAATTGCATAATTGTAATTTCATCTAGTTATTCATCATTTTTCCATTGTTATCTTTAATTTTTAGTTAATGTGTTTTGCCTTTGGTTGTAGGGATTCATGTTTTGCCTTCAGCAGGTAGCATGTATATTTAGCTGCATTGCTTGTATAACAGGAAATGATGAACTTCAAGAGGCTTCTCGGATTCTGAACTGTTTCTCGGACATGGTTTACTGCACGTAAGACACTTGCCTAGTATTGAAAACAACGATTTAACTTATATATACTGACAACGTAAAAAAGATTGATGTTTTTATTATATTATCCATCTCTATTAACTTTTCTTTTTTCTTTTGGCAGGGTTTGCAGCTGTATGCAGGTAGGTGATAACTTAGAAAAGTGCTGAGATTGCCTTTATTTCTTCATAAAAGAGAAGTCCTGATAATAATTTCTAGCTAAAAGACCACTTAAATCAAGTTTTTCATATACAAAATCTATATTGTTCGCACTCTTAAAAAATATTATTGCATATGTGTTGAATCTTTAAAAAATGTATCCCTTTTTTTGAAGGATCTGATATGCACCCGTTGATATTTTTAAAGAATCCGAGTAATATAGACAAAATCATAAAGTCATTTGATATCAATCCAACTTTTTAGTTATGTTATCCAAACTTTAGCCATTCTATGAGATAACTTATTTCATCACTATGGTGAGATAACTTATTTCATCACTATGGTATAAATGGTGGGATAAATTATCCCAAACTTGGCAACCAAACAAGTTATCAAAATTTTATCCCTTCACGGATAAATTATCCCATGACTATTTATTTGTATCCCTCACATCAAATGACCCTTTAATATTTACCTAATGAAAGTCAAACTTGTAACATAGAGGTTAACCAGAGTTGTGTTAACGCAAATTTCTTATTTTATTCTTAATGAAGTAATTATAGTCATATAATGTGACTTATTATAAATCATAAATTTTAAAAACAAAATTATATCTAAGTAACACTTTTACATAAATTTAGGATGGTGAAGTAAGTACTCAAACTTTGAAAGTGTACATATAGACACATGAACATGAACAGACAATCAACACTTCAACTCGTTCCTACTGCGTCTCATAAAGAATAAGTTTAGATGTCTAAATGTGAATTGTCAAAGTTGAAGTATTTACTCGATAAGATCGAATTTAAGTGTCTTGTTTATTTATATATATATATATATAAGGGGAAGCTAAATTATTTTGCTGTTTCAAAATAAATTTGCAGACCCAACACAAGGTTGAAATGAACAGAAGAGATGGAAAGTTTGGTGCAAGTCCAACAACAGCACCACCTGTTCAACATATGTCTCGTTTGGATCAGCCTCTTCCTCCAACTATTGCATATGCAGTACCTCAACAACACCCACAAAATTACCCATCCCAGCAACCCTATGGATACCCCCCACCACAACCACAACAACCCCCCATGTACCCTCCACCTCCATTGCAGCATCATGCCTATCCTCCACCCAATTATGCTCCAAGTGGATAACCATCCACGCTGAAATTTTTAAGGCATAATACGTAAACGTGTTATTTAACCTGATACTAGCTGTCACCTATGCCCTTCACCTGGTTTGTTGTAATTCCATGTTAAGAAATAAAATTTGTCAATTTTGTGTATTCCTTGTTTTTTTATTAATTATATACGAGGTAGCAGGGCAGAACTAGAGGTTTGATGTGGCTTTGATCGAATTCAATAGTGTTTGCTTAAACAGTGTATCTTATATTAGATATTTATGAAAGACGTACAAATATAAAATTTAAAATCTAATAATTATCAATTGAAATCATTTTGAAATTTAGAATCCAAAAAGTTACAATTTCGACGCCATCTCTGTGAAAGTCTAACCCCCACTAGCAAGGTGGCTCTGAAACCTGAATTGTCTTCTATATCTGTGTTGTAGAGTCTTAAAATTGGTGACAGTGATTATTTATTTGATTAATAATTATTATTTCATAACTTTTTTAGTTTTAATTTTTTTTAATAAAAAAGTTATTTTTTGAGATAATAAGTATTTTTCATTATTAGTTAAGTGATCTATCTAGAATAAGTATCAGTGACTATTAGTCAAGTGATTACTCAAGAAATCAACTTGAAAAATGTTGAAATCATCAACTCATGAAAGTAATAGACTCAAATTGCATCAATATGGATTATGGTGCAGTAGTGAGATTGTTTCACCTTTAATCAAAAATCACACGTTCAAGCCTTAGATATAGAGAAAATCATATTGGAAGTGCCACCTTTAAACGACTTTCATATGGACTCCAAATACTGAATAAAAAAGAAACAAAGACAGACTCAAAAGGAAGGTCGGCTGCTAAACCAGATGAACATATATATTTGCAACTTCATATCTCTTCTTTGTTCCACACAAAAGAACCCCAGCACTTGATTCTTTCCTCTCAAACAGACTTCCTGTAACCAATATATTAATTACATTTATTTCAGTCAGTTCCACTTTATTGAAAAAGTGTACTTCGCAAAAAGGGTAAAAATATGTTTTTATATATATAATTTTTTTTAAAATCCTTTTTGCGCAAGAAATCTTTTCTAATGTACTGCATTCTAACTTGAAAGTTATTATAGTTAAATATATTTAAACTATTTTTTATCTTTTATTGTAAGTTAATGTCTCAATCATCTACTATTCTTTTAACCAACCCAAACTATCATTTCCTTTATATTAATACACGTATCGATGTTGAGTTGGTCAAATATTTGTTCTCAATCAACAACCAGCATGTATAGGCCACGTTAGCATCAAGATGAATTTTAATAGAAAGAAAGTGATAGTCAAAGTATGAAACTGTCACCAAAAAAAATTAGATAAGTAAATAAAACAATATATTTAAATGATGAAATGCATAGAAAGTGATAGTTTAAATATATTTTTTTTACCATTAACTCTAATTATTATAGATTCATGCTCATTTCTAAACATAAGCATTTTCTACTTGCGTACACAATGTGCCATATAGAACAATGTTGGTCTAATCATCACACCGTAGAGCTTACCATTAAATCATGGTGACACATTTTTATCACATAGTATCTCGAATGTGAGCTTCCATTTTTTCCATCCCATTCAAATACAATGTGTGTGCAATGTCATCATCAATCTTCATGTCTCCTTGGATTATGGACCCAGAATACTTGAAGCTTGCTCTCTTGGGTATGAGTTTCTAATTGAAATTAGGGAATCTTTTTTAATTGATTCTTTTATTACAATGTGGTATTTTATATTTTTTAGCAGACATATAGAGGAAGAAATACTTGCTTTTGGAGTTAAGATATTGACTTTTGTGCATTGGTCTTCACTTTCATATTTTCCTCATGTATCACGTTTCCGAAAGAGTAGATAATCTATCTGAGTCTTAGTTACCGTGCTACAAAAGGTAACAAAGTGATTTTCCCTCTTTGAAAAATATGATCGAGTTAGCAATAACCAACTCAAAAGCTTTAGCAAATTCTTTTTTAATTAAATTTTTTTAATGCAGTGCACCATTTTATTCATAATTAAAAATCCAAAACATAAAAATTACAAAAATGGGCCTACCTAACCTATTAATCCGTATAGAGCCTAGGCTATTCCACTTTGAACAAAGTTGTAATAATAAAATAGAATAAAAGTCTAGATACTTTCTCATTACTCTATCACTTTCCAAACATGACCCTTCAACTCCTTGCCTCTTCAGCTCCGTCATGGTCGACCTTGCTCTGAGTGCTCTCCATCGTTGCACTTTTGTTGCTGATACTGGAGAGTTTTCTTGGTATTCATTTGGATTAGGTAGCTCTCTCTCCTTTCACGTCTGTTCTTCTTGTCCCTATCTGACACCAACTCTATCTTCTTACATCCCGCAGTTGATTGGGTTTTTGGCTTCCCTTGATACAGGACAGTCTTTCATGGTTCTTGAGGTGTGAGTAGTCCTCCAAGTTTCGCATCCCTAACATTAAATCCTAACTCTCGTAGCAAGCTATTTATGTATGGGGAACTCTGATTTGCTTAATTTTTATTTTGAGTATTGGTATCTCTTGTTTATCTGTATTGATGATGCACCGACCCATTATAGGTAGGGATTTGAAATCCTCAAAAATTAGCTCATTTTCCTCATGTGCTGCATGATTAGCTAGAAAATCCACCATTTGATTGCCTTCCCTGAAGATATGTTAAATAGATATTTGTTCTTTCTCTACCTGTAGCTTAATTTCCTCAATAAGTTCTATGATTTCCTAGGGACTCTGCACCTATCCCTTAATAATCTATACCATTACCAAAGAATATGTTTCAAATATTTTGAGAACTCTTTCC
>JAOTQJ010000002.1:3715794-3730899 GCA_025642045.1 Solanum sejunctum | reverse complement strand
TCCGAATTAGGATATATCTATTACTCAACAGTGTAATGTTGACCTCCCCCTTCAACTCGCATTGTTGTGGTATAAGTTTCCTCAGCACTTGGATCTCTGGCCACCCATAGAAAAATTTGCCAACCACTGCATATTCTAGTTGTTCATTAGAAATCATCTAAGAGACCTCCTCCTCTTCCCAAATCACACAAGGTTTCCCATGCAAACACGTGATCTGCTTCATGAGTAGTGGAATTATCGCTAGGGCAGTATGTGGTTGAAGCATATCGGCATAATTCCTTCTCTCCACTGATCCCAACTGATTCGGTGGGCGAACAGCCTCCAAGGGAGGCTGTCCATTGGCCGATGAGACCATGGAATTGACGACGAAATATATTAGGGTTTTCTTGATGAGCGTTTCTCAGCCGCCACTTAGATCATCAACTTCAAAATAACTTTAGCAAAATTCAAGAGTGACACTCCACCACCTTCATTCTTCTTCCCAAAACTATTAATATAAAAAGAAACATCTAATTAGTGTTTTAATATTCTTTTCTTAAAGAGTGAAAATAATCTAATAATTTAATTATTTTGAAACGAAAGGAGCATTATTTTAGACTAATTTTAGTTGAGTTGACAAATAAAGTGTAAATGTGTGCCATTTTTTAAAAGTTCCAAGAAACAGAAAGTTAATGACAAAGTTAAATATTAAGCCAATATTATAATACTACTATCTAAAATTGGATAAACTTACATATTTGAAAGTAAAAGAAAAAAAATATCTTGGCAAAATACGTCACCTAGATTTCTCTTTCATAAAAATGAAGTTTTTGAAATCAAGTTTCCTTGTATTGTTGTTGGGATATTGCAGGTGAAGACTAGTGGGATCGAATAAGTTTTTGCTTGGACGTATAAACTTGAAACTATGAACAAACTTTCCCATGTTTTGTAAAATGAAACAAAGTTGAGCTAAGCCAATTCGAACTAATTACATAATTTCTAGAAACAAGGTCTTGACTCCATTTCAGCAACAGAGTCAAAATTTTTGTTAAAAATATTCAAGATTTAATACATATATATATATATAATATTTTTTAATTTGTATATTTTTATAATATTCAACGTATATAGTATAAGTTTTTGACGAAAATATTCAACTGATTACCCTCTCATGAGTTGTTGTTATGTCAAGTATATATTTCCCCATTGAAAATTTTAGAGACTTGTTTTATCAATTCACATTTTAAATAAGTTACGCATGTGTCGGTAACATATAAAAAATATGTACAAAATAGTAAAGATGTACACAAATTATTTTTTTTAACTCCATATTGTAAGAAGAAAAGTAAAAATCTCAAATTCTCAAGAGAATTGAGACATAATCGTTATTATATTGATGAAAGAAAGAATATAATATATATAGAACCTAATTTTAGTCAAATGTGTATTCTCAAACAATAATAGGGGTGTGGGAGTTAATATCAAAAAGGAAGGTTACAGGGGTGTGGGAGTTAATATCATTATACTGAGGAAGATTTTTCGGGTGTCCATAATTAGATTCATAACAAAAAGATAATAATTAATTTTATTTTAAAATTTTAAAATAATAAATAATAAATTATTAAAATCATGATGAATAATTTGAGATGCGGAGAGTATATATGTACAATGATATATTTAGTGAAATCTCATGTCATGATCTTGAACAGGTCGTGTGCCCTATATTAATCCTCCATCGGGAGAATCAATACTACAACTCAACTAAGTAATCTGCATGATTGAAACACTTTAAGATTACGAAAGCAGATTTAAACAGAAAACAAGTTAAGTTTCCATAAATTCAAATAGAAATAAACTATGCAATGCAGATGAATCATCTAAAATCTACAAGTCATTGTACCAAAATTCTATTTTAAGTGTCCAATATAAGAGGATGCAATCCCAGAAAATCATAAAAAAAAATAATTAAAGTGTCTAAGTCCAAAAATAAATAGACTGAGAAGATAGACGAATCCATGGAAGGCATGAACAAACTGACTCACACTTGAATTCGAATAGTCACTGGTGTCCTAGCTGAGGTCTATCAAGGGCAGCCTGAAGATGCGTTATACTAAACGAAAAAAAAAGTAAGTGCAATATAAATATACATAACAATAGTACACTGGTTGGATCAAGAAGCTATTCCAACAAGCAAAATATATAACAAGCAACGATAACTTAGTAAATCAACACATACAAAAAGATAGCAAATTACAATTCATACGTAACACAACACTTTCATGCAGATCTCCCTTACAGTATCATCACCACAGTAGAGTTTAACCACCAAGTTAGCGTGAATAATTTGCTTCCGAGTCACTGGCAGGAACTAGATAAAGAAACAGGAAAAAGCAACAACTAGTTATTATTATTACCACAATGAATCCAACAATGGCCCTCTCACACTTGATCTAATAATATATCAGAATGTGATACTCGATCTAATAATGTATTGGAACGTGACATCCGATTCAATAATCATAATACAATTACAATTACATGCACCACAGATAATTCACAACTTGCACAAAGCCGATGATAGGTTCATTGCATGCAATTTGATCATGAGAAATTATTTATTTCATGTCATTATTCTTTATTCACATACATGGAAAAAGTACTACAAAGTAGTTAACACGCATATGTCATACAAATGGGAATATCAACTCATCACCTACCTCAAATGAAGCCTTGAAAACTCTAACTAATCGGATCATTCTCTTAGATTCTAAAGTCTAGAAATGAAATTACAAGTTAGAGGAACGATTAATTTATCTTTGTCGATGAAACAAATGGACAATTGAAGAAAATAATCCATACTCTCTTCTAGTCTCAAAATGATGAAGTAAGAGACATTAAAATGAATTTGAGACTTTTCTAATTTTAAATTCATGACTGTCCAGCCACGATAGCCACTTATCTCACCATGATGGTATTGCCATAGCAGGATTCATTCCGCCATGACATGTTGCACGAAAATAAAAGCTCGTAACTTGCATCCCAAGTCCCTAAAATACACCATCAAACTATGACGTTCAATAATTTATCCTTTGTGCCAAGATCAATTCGGGAATTCTACTCACCCGAATTTATTTTTGTAAAGTTGTACAAGCCCGTTATTATTTTGTCTATCAATTCAAAAGATTAAGCTCCTAAATTAACCCCTAATCCCTTATCTAATTGCCCCAAACTTTACAAGTAGATTTTGTCCAAATTCTGACCTTAGCTCAATTTTCAATTTACTATTCAGAAGTTTTTTGCCCATTTCTTTTTCATTAACCAATTTATAACGACGGAAATAGGTTGAAACATCTTATCAAATGGGTAATGAGAATGATATAATGTGCGTAAACCTTACTACTACCTCGTGAAGGTAGAAAAACTATTTGTGAAATATCTTCGGCTCAAGTGCATCAGTACATCTAAGTAAAACAAAGAGAAAACAGTGAAGAAAGCATAATAACTAATAATAAAGTAATGTAAAGTCTATAAGAAAAGTAATTACCGCAACACAATAATGTGATAATAGACACATAATACACGACATATGATCAAAACTACAAAAAATAGAATATGAGTCTATTTGGATTGAACTATTTTAAGTGGTTTAAAGTCAAAATAGCTTTCAAGCACCTTTGAAATATTTGGTTAAATTCAAAAAGTGCTTATAAGCACTTGATTTTCAGCTAAAATGGTAAAATAAGCTTAAATTCATAAGTTAAAATTTTTAACTTATAACTTTTGGCTTATAAATCAAAAGCCAAAAGCTAAAAGCCAAGCCAAACACGACAGCCATTAATAAGTCTAAATCCTTGCAAGACAAAACAACACTTCACTCTTATTAACATTCTATCCTAATTAGAGTGTCCACTCCTTTCTATCTAGAGTCATATTCTCGATAATATAAAGTTGTGCCATGTATCATCTACCACCTCTTTTCAATATGTTTTTGGCCTACTTATATATTTTCGTGTAGTCCACAACATTCAGCCTCCCCCACTCCCTTATTATGGTGTCTACGCAGCTCCTTTTCATATGTTCAAGTCATTTCAGTTTTGTTTTTCGCATCTTGTCCATTAAAGAGGATAGTGCCACATTCTCCTGAATAATCTCATTCATGATCTTGTCTCTCTTAGTAAGGTCATACATCCATCTCAACATCTCAATCTCCTTATTAAGAGTTTCTCTCGACATTTTATTAAGAGTCTCATGCTCATACAAGAGTTTAAAATCATTTTCTATGTCATGTGACAAATTGAATATGTACCTAAGTTCATTTAATTAAATAAAAAGATATTCTTATAATTATTAATAATTCAAGAATGAAACAAATAATTTTCGCAAATTCCTCAAGAGTTTTCACCACTTCTCTCTAAATAAATTGTCGGAAATTTCCCGCTATAAACAAATCCAACAAACGCGGCCTTATAAAAGACGTCACCAAAATATAAACGGTCTGATTCTTCCCATCTACAATCTTCTACACGCTTCCTCACGATAACGAAATTATAAAACGTCCATAGTCCACAGCAAACTACACTAATCCTAGCCGTCCTTAATTTGACGATCCACAATCCAACGGTCACCGACAAAAAATTTTATCTTCAAAACCTAACCCTATCATTTCTGAAATTCCATCCGTCTGCGAATTCAGCTTTCCAGCGGCGATTCTTCCATCATCTCTCTACTGTACAGCCTCTTTCCCTTGAGCTATATGTTTGTGTGTGTAAATTTATACTTAGATATGTATTTTTTCTCTATTTGTACATGTATGTATGTTTTTTAAGGGTTTGCTGTTGGGGAAATGTTTGATTTTGTGGTATTTGACTATCAGACTAGTGTTTTTGATGTGATTATGGGTTGATTGGTGGTTAATCTTAGCAGATGTGTTTGTGTGTTTAGATTTATACGCATATATTTATTTGTTTCTGTATTTGTGCATGTATGTATGTTTTAGGGCTCTGAAATGTGACTTTGGTGTTTACTGTTTGGAAAACGTTTGAATTGTAATATTTGACCATCAGGTGAGTGTTATAGATGTGATTATGGGTTGATTTGGAGGTTTATTTGAGCAGATATGAGTTTCTCTTGTTGTATGTGGTTAAATTTGCTCAAGGAAACAGCCTCTCTTGCATACACTCTATTGTCTCCCAATTGTTGTTGTTTTATGTAGTTAGTTTGCTTGATTTGGTGAATTTGAAAGCATTATTTTTTAGATTCTATGGCTGTGGTATGTGCTAAGAGGATGGGTCCTATAATCCTTAGGCCTCCCTGCTCTTTGTGGAGGGAATTGGATCTTCTTATATGTTCCAACTCGCTGTTGCTTGTTACTTTTTTCCTTTAGATTTTGGAGAACCGATGTATGCTAAGGAACTGTCAAGTTATTACCTTATTTTAGTTAGTAGTAATTGTATAAGTCTGATTCTGTTGGAATGAATTTCTGATGAGGGAGAGTATTCTTACAAGAAATTATGTTTATTGATGTAAGTTTCTTATATTCTTCCACTGAGTATGTTGTTGTTGATGATGATGTAAGTTTCTTACATGCTCTTCTAGACTTGAGCTTGAGCTCACCTTTCATCCTATTTATAAGAAAAACTCATCTCTTTCTGTATTCTCTGAATGTTTAGGTAATTAAGGTGTATATGTCATCTTCCTTAATTCTGAGCAATGAGATTATCACAAAGATACGTTAAAGATGGTTTTCATTTCATTGTTGAGTAAAGATATTTGGTCTGGTTGTTAAATAAGTGATTTACAGATGGATTTTTGAAAGTGTTGCTTGTTGACTGCAATTTCTTTTAGTATTCATAACCCAAATAAGGTCTGTTGGATTGCTACGTTTGTTGGCTTGACATGTTGTTTGCTTCTGAAGTTCAAAAAGCTGTTTAGGATATCGGTGTGGCGCAAATAAATTATGTATAATTTAATATAACTTATTAGTACATATTAACTTCTGTCATGTGACCAGGAGGTTATGGGTTCAAGGTTCAAGCCTTGGAAACAGCCTCTGGCAAAAATGCAAGGTAAGGCTACGCGCAATAGACCCTTGTGGTTGGGCCCTTACTCGGACCTTGCGCATTGCGGGAGCCTTATGCACCGGGCTTGCCCTTTAGTACATATTAATTGCCTTGTCGTCACGGGTAAAAAGTAGTTGCTTTGTTTTTCTCCATTCCACAGGTTTCTTCCTTTTTTGGTCTTATTTTTTTTAATTATCTGTGCAGTTTATTGATAACCAAATGAGTCGTCCACAGGAACCACACCGCCCTTTTCTTCCATTTGGAAATCCTTTCAAATTTATATTACCTAAGGGCTCGTACTTGTCTCCTAAGCTTCTTGCTCTGTTGAATGCCTTTGAGGAATCATTAAAAGAGAGGGTTAAGAGTCTCAAGCCAGGAGATAAGGAAGATATTCTCACTTTATCATGGATGACACAAGCAGTAAGTACACTTTGTGCAATTCATACAGACGTGAAAACTCTAATTACTGAGCTTGAACTTCCCGTATGTGACTGGGATGAGAAGTGGATAGATGTGTACTTGGACAACAGTGTGAAATTGCTGGACATTTGCATTGCTTTCAGCTCTGATATCTCAAGGCTTAACCAAGGACACCTTTATCTTCAGTGTGGCTTGCATAACCTGGATGGAACCTCAAACCAGTTCATGAAGGCTCGTTCCTCATTGGATGGATGGAAGCAACATATCAATTCAAAGAGCCCTAGACTGGAGAATTGCTTTGCCATTTTGGACAGCCTCACCGAATCACTGAACCTACCTAAGATCAAGAATTCTGCAAAAGGTAAGGTTCTAATGCGGGCAATGTATGGAGTGAGGGTAATAACTGTATTCATATTAAGCATGTTTGCTGTCACGTTTTCCGGTTCTACAAAGGAGTTGAAAGACCTGCAGGTTCACGAGACTTGCTTGTGGACAGAAGCATTTGTTGATGTCCGCGACTTTATTAGTCAGGAGATTAGGAGTATCTATTCAAGTGGAAGGACCACAGCACTGAAAGAGCTTGAAGTAGTGGATACAAGTGTGAAGACGCTGTATCCCCTTATACAGGATGGAGTAGATCCTAATGAAGCTGAGCTGTTGCACCTCCTAACTTCAAATCTGACTGAAAACGCGGAGAAACTTTCAGGAGGACTAGATCTGCTAGCGAAGGAAACAGATAGATTCTTCCATATCCTTTTAAGTGGACGGGATTCTCTGCTCTGTAACCTTAGAATTGGTAGTACAGTCTCTAAACCAGCGGAACCGAGCGACAATGTAGAAAGGAAAGAGGTGAGGTGAAGCTTAGAAAGAGGAGGATGTGTCTTGTTTATACAAGTGATGGGGAGTGTTTTCAGTTATGGGGGTTGAATTTCATGTACTATTGAATATTGCAATGTATAGTAATTGTGAAAAGGGTGTCTGTTTGTGGTATGGTTTCAAATGGGTGAAGAATATATTTTTGGATTGGCATGTTACGTTAATGAAGCATAAATTGGTTTTATGGAGCAGATACGACAATGTTTTGACATTTTAAACTTAATTAATGGGAGGGGAGCTACAACCTACCATATTGCTTTGATATTTTTGGTGGTTGAAACTTGTGGCAATTTGAGATAAGAATAACACTACAATTTTGAAATAACTAATCTTTAGTGAAATTTTACTTCAATTGAACATGGGATACTCATTCTAAAATTAATCTAGAGATTAGTTATTTGTTATCCCTCCATCAAAGAGCTCTTACATTATTATTATGTAGAATTGTAGAAAAATTAAACTTCTCACATGTAAAATGTGTACTCATGGAAACACCATTCTAAAATAGGTCAAAAACATCACCCAATAGCTCCTAAATTTAAACGCAACTTCAAAATAACAATCCCAACGAAGTTCAATCATCACTTCTAAAAAAACTTTTAAACAAATCACAAAACTCATTTGTGCAACCAACAATCTAAATCCGTAATGATCAATACATATATCACTCTCAATCAGTTTCTTTCTGAGCATCAAAGAATGAAAAAAACATACTCTCATACAACAGCTTCAGCCATCGATTTTCCGTGTCCATTCCAAATAGGTTTCCAATTTCCTCAACTTTTGCTCAACTCACTGTTCCTTCATAAATCAATAATGAGAATGGAATTTGAGGCACAAAAATCATATAAGAATGAAATGAATAAAGGAGGTTATCCCACTTGGAACATTGGGGTATTCAATCCCAGCATATCTTCTTCATTGTAGGTTAGGATCTTTCCAAAATATATACAAAAATGGGCTATTTTGGGAAAAACTGAAATATGGATGCATTCTGGTTATAAGGTTGGGCCGGTATAGAATAAAGATTCAAAGAAACATTCTCAAATTCTAGTACTACCATACTCATAGTTCAACAGTAATATCTCATCACAAAGAACTTAAGGCAAAACCTCCACCAGAACCAGCACAAAATCCTCGATCTCCAACTCCACTTTCATGACTGAGCAAATCCTCTGAAACCCTGCACAAATTTCACGATACACAACTTAAGGAAAACATGCAAGAAAATAAATGGACAAGCATGATGAATACAGTCCAAATTGCTTTAAAAGCAGTACTTAGATGAGAATATCATAACCCCATATTTACCACATTGACTTTTTGGGGTTATATTTTATTGTGGTACCATATTAAAGTAAAGAATTATTTTTTTAAAGGTATCTCTGTTAGCCGTATATATTGTCGAAGTCTAATGTCCCTTGCATACATCTAGCAACAATACTTTACACTCCAAAATGCCTCCACGTAGGAGCAAACAAAACACAATATGACCAGTACCTCTTAATGAACTCAGTTACTCTAATCAATCAGTTAACAGAAAGCTTGCTCTTTCTGGCTTCTACATAGTACTCCCTGCGTTTCATTTTACGTGACACATTTTTTTTTAGTCTGTCCAAAAAAGAATGTCAGTGTCCAAATATAGGTACCCCGCGCAACCTGCCCAAAATTTTGAGTTGTGTTCAAGATAATTTGAATTGGGTTCAATCTCAACTAATTCAAATCTTAATCCATTCTAAAATAATCTTCAATTGAGTCCAATTTAATCTTCAATTTCACCTCGTTTAAGGCTCTTTATTTACATTGGTGTAATGTATGATATCATAATAAAGATGTGACTTACTATCTATTTTATATTTTCTAAGATTTATTTATCAATTTGTAACTTATATTTTCTCGAGTTGAAATTCAAATTGTGATTATAAAATATAAATAATAATATATTAAAATTGAGATTAAACAGGTCATGATCCAACCTGAAATTTTGCCCAAAATATATTTGTACAGGTCATAATCTAACTCAATTTCTATTTCAATATCCACATGGGACTCTTGACGGGCTTGTTACGAACGGGTTGGTATACTTTTTCAAGAACAATGGGCTCGGAGCCCCAGAATCTGTGGGATAATACCCACAAAAACTACTAAAATTGCTTGTTCCCTATTATTTGGCAAATAAAATGCTACCATGCGTTGTTGGGGCCTATTGGGACTCTTGGCGGGCTCTTTTGTCACCCATTAAGGTGAACTGGCAATCGTTGCTAAAAAGACTCGAGAGAACCAACATGTAATCATGTACTATTTATGAACATTATAAGGTGCTTACAAACATGTATTCGGGAAAATAGACAGTAATAACAAGCCAAAAAGATATACATATGATTAGGCAGTTGGAGCCAGATGTCTAAAATACGAGACATAACCACACTTTACTTTACATAGTCTACAAAGCTTCTAGATGAGGGACACTATTTGATAAGGGTCGAGACAGGCCCTACGTCATGATTAGCTATTGTACAATACAAAAATATATGCCCTAGACACAAAAAGTCCCAAAGTAACCTGAAAATCAGTAATAGCATCTAGATACCCTATAGTCCTACTAGGGAGATCTACTAACTCCTATACCTGCAGCATGAAATACAGGTCCCCAAGAGGGATGTCAGTACGAGATAATGTACCAAATATGTAAGGTATAAAAAGTACTATATGTGAAATAAGAACTCAAATAAAATCATGCACCGATTTAAGGATAAAAGGCCACTTTTATTTATATTGTGGAATCATGTACTTTATTTCTTTTTCATTACTTTACAATCTGTGCATAGTATATAATACAAATGACCAGCTGATCAGTTTGTAAATCCATATTAGGATCGACTCATGCTAGGCTTTCCTTTCACCCCTGGGATATCCCTTGTAATACTGGGATCGACCCTAGGTGATTCTCTTCCACCCCTGGGATACCACCCGTCAATAAGCAACTCCACTTCATCTTTCATTTGCATTTTAGAAATAACATTTTGAGTTGCAGGACTATATACATAACAAGTGACATGTAAATAATCATGTAAGAGAATACCACCAATGAAAAGAGTTGGTAACACAACTAATGAAATACGTCGGAGATGAAATAACACATGGACTTTATTTAGCTAAAAAGAGAACTCATGTACCTTAGTATCCAAAGTATATATGTAGATTTGACAATGACCATATATTGGAACATACGTACATGTTAAAGAGTGGAGACACAGTTGTTAGTTTTGTCAGAGTTTGTAAGTGCCTATATGTGCCAAGGAAGAATCTAGATTTCATGCCAAATAATAGGAAAGCGAGTAGCCTGACATACCTTGTTGTACCACCTCGTTATTACCTTGAAGTAACCTCTTTTCCCCCCAAGTATCTATCTATAATATGGTGGGTGATAAAACTAGTATTAGTAGCTAACAAACACGTTTTGGCAATCCAATCTCGTCCAAAAAATAATGCTTCGGGAACAAGCTCGTAATTATCAACCCAAGATTATTCGTTCAACCTTTCCTCCTCTAATCATATTTTTCTAATACACATTCTCATATACATGTCGTATCCAACTTGTTTTAGTTCCATAATAAGCTCATAACAGCTTATCAAGTACAACGTATAACAACTCCACGCAACACACAATTAGGTAACATAACATTATACCTTTTCCCTATATTTTGTCGTCAACAATTCAAACCTGCTTCAACTTCAACCAAATTTTCTCTCAATATATTTACACATCAAAACAGTCCCAAAACAAATGGGAGACGTGAGACCATAGTCTCCAATCAATCAGCTCACAAGGTCTAACTAAAAGCATATTTAGGATATCATACCATAACTCATTTTTTTAAGGAAAACAAAGATAGTGTAATAACCTTAGTATACCATTTCCGACCTAAACCTTGTTAAGAACTTCAACCTTCCTTCATAATAAAGTCAACCAAGAAGAGAACAGTCCCTTAATAACCAAAAAAAGGGAGCAGCAATTTTTGGAAGCATGTTGTCCAATATTTCACACAAGCATAACAAACATACTTCTCTTGTTTTCTTAATGAAAAAATTATACTAAATTCATAGGTATTTCACTTACCTTAACCTTCAAGGATTAGGTCCTCTTCAAGAAACCTAAAGGTATGTTATGATTGCTTTGTAAAGTCAAGAGAGAAACTTAGACAAAGCTGATTTTTTTCGCCAACGTTAAGCGACTTTCAGGAGCTGGTTTTAACCCCATTTAAAGGGACTACTCTCTGCCGACTTGCTCCTTTGTTTTGAGCCACATTTTATCAAGTAGGTGATGTACCTACTTTGCCCTTTCACTTGGATCTTATTGGGCTTCAATTCGGTGGGCTGTGGATGCCCATTTTTCTCTTTTCCTTTCACTTGGTTTGAGACCAAAATGTCAAGTAAGTTGTGAATGTACTTGGGCCCTTTATCTATTCATCTTGGACTGCCAATTTTTCCCCTTTATAATGCTTAACCATGGGCTACAATTACACCCTTAGCTTGGGCTTTATTCATTATTGGACTTGGACAAATATGGTGTTTGGCCTCGTCTTCATTTCCTTTTTTTTACTATAAATTTTGGGCCTCAAATGAGTCCACTCATGTATGAATTAAACTTCCTTTTCTATGTAGTCCATTTAAGCTAAGCACATAGGCAACTCACTCGCTAACTTCTTTAAGTCTCACAAGCACCTCACTTCTTTCACTTCATTTAAGATTGCAATCTCCTTAGATTTTACTTAAAACATATGTACAACCGATCATCTTAAGTGTTAGACTTACATACAACCCTCCAGTCTAAAATTTAAACACTTGTAAAATTGGTGCTCATTCGATCAAGCCATATCATGTTCCATATGCATAAGACTAGTACACGTAAGATGTGGGGTGTTACATCTGTCCCCTCTTAGGAACATTTGTCCCCCAATGTTAGCATAACTGGATAGTTTAAGCAAGTTCAAACCTTCACTTAATCAAACTTTTGACAATATAATAAGTATCCAAACACATGTACCTATTAATACCCCAATTCTGCATCTTGGGCTCTCTCTTTATCTTCAAATAGATGAGGGTACTTAGATTCATTGTTTCCTTAGCCTCCCACGTTATCTCTTCTACTTGCTAGTACCTCCAAAGTACCTTTACTGAAGCTATTTCTTTATTCCTTAGTTTCTTAACTTAACTATGTAGAATAACAATAGGTACCTCTTTATAGGTGAGATCCTCTTTAACCTGCATATCTTCAATAGGAGTGAAAGAGATGGTAGGAGGGAGGATTCAACACTCCATATCTTGCGTGTACTAGTCCAATGCATATAGAACATAACATGACTTGATCGAATGAGCACCAATTTTTAAAATGCTTAAATTTCAGATTGGAGGGCTATATTAAATCTAACACTTAAGAAGAGTATATATATGTTTTAAGTCAATTTTAAGGAGATCGCAGTCTTAAATGGAGTAGAAGAAGTGAGGTGCTTGTGGGACTTTAAGAAGCTAGCAGGTGAGTCACCTATTTGCTTAGCTTAAATGGGCTAAGGTAAATGGGTAAGATTAATTCTTACATTAGTGGGCTAATTTGAGGCCCCAATCAAGGTAAAAAGAAAAAGAAACAGAGACGAGGCCCAACCCCAAATCTGTCCAAGTCCAATAAAGACCAAGCTAAGGGTGTAATTTTAGCCCATGGTTTAGTATTATAAACGGACAAGATTGGCAGCCCAAGATGAATACATAAAGGGCCTAAGTACATTCACAACCTACTCGACAATTTGGGCTCAAACCAAGTGAAAGGAAAAGAGGAAAGTGGGCAGCTAAGGCCCACCGAATTGAAGCCCATTAAGGTCCAAGCAGGTGCATCAGCAACTTGATAAAAGTGGCTACGTGATTTGTGACTATTTTGGTGTGTAACTATGTTAAGAACAGTTTGGTTAAGGTTGGGAAGGCTGTGAAGTGTTGCATCGAAATGTAGGGAAAGAGCATAATGTTATGCTACACAATTGTGTTGCGTGGAGTTGTTACAAGTTGTACTTGGAAAACTGTTTAAAGCTTATTATGGAACTAAAACAAGCTGAATATGCCATATATATATATGAAAATGTGTATTAGACAAATACGATTAGAGAAGAAAAGGTTGACAGAATGTCTTTGGGTTAATAATTACGAGCTTGCTGCCCAAGTATTATTTTTGGGTGATACTGATTGCCAAAACATGTTTATTAGCTACTAATACTAGTTTTATTACCCTCACTATTGTAGATAAATATTTGAGAGAAAGACAGGTTACTTTGAGGTAATATCAAGGTGTTACAACAAGGTATGTAAGGTTACTCGATCTCCTATTATTTGGCATGAAGTCTAGATTCTTCCTTGGCACATGGACGCACCTTACAAACTCCGACATAACTAATAATCTTTGTCTCCGCTCTTCAATATGTTGATATATTCCAATATATAGTCATTGTCAAGTCTACATATACACTTTGGAAACCAAGATACATGAGTTCTCTTTTTATCTAATTAAAATTCATGTGTTATTTCATCTCTTACGTATTTTATCAATTGTGTAACCTACTCTCTTTGTTGTGGTATTATCTTTTATAATTATTTACATGTCACTTGTTATCTATAGTCCTGCAATTCAAAATGTCATGACCACCAAAAGAATATCTAAAATGTAAATGAAAGATAAAGTGAAGTTGCTTATTGATGGGTGGTATCCTAGGAGTGGAAGAATCACCTAGCATAGGTCGATCCCAGTATTACGGAGGTATCCCAGGGGTGAAAGGAAAGCCTAGCAAGGGTTGATCCCGATATAGATTTACCACTAATCAGTTAATCATTTGTATTATATATTGTGCACCGATTGTAAAGTAAAGAAAGGTAAAATAATGAAAAGGACATAAAATACATGATTCCACAATATGAATAAAGGTGGTCTTCTATCCTTACATAGGTGCATGATTTCACTTGAGTTCTTATTTCACAGATAGTAACTCTTGCCTTACATATCAGTACATTATCTCATACTGACGTCCCTCTAGGAGGGAACTGCATTTCATGTTGTAGGTATAGGAGCTAGTAGATCTCCCCAGTAGAAGTACAGGATATCCAATTGCTATTACTAAGCTCCAGACTGCTTCAGGGCTTTTTGGATCTAGAGCATCTATTTTTGTATTTTATAATAGCTAGTCATGAGACGAGGCCTGTTCCCACCTTCATCAGATAGTGTTCCTCATCTGGAGGTTTTGTAGATTACGTAAAATAAAGTGTAGTCATGCCTCGTATTTTAAGCTTCGTGGCTCCAATGGTCTAGTCATATGTATTTCCTTTTGACTTGTTATTACTATCTACTTTCCTGAAAGCATATTTAGTATGGAAGCACCTTCTAATGTTCATAGATAGTACATGATTATAGGTTGGTTCTCCATAACTTTGTTGGCAATGGGTGTCAATTGGCCTTAATGAGATTTTGGGCGTGACAAAAGTAATTCTCTGCAGATCCAACAATTTTCAGATGAAAGCACTTTCAAACAAGAGAAAAAATGCAAAATCAAAAGAAAAAAAGAAAGAGGAAGAAATTTTGCAAGTTCAAAAAAAATCTTCAAACACAAGCAGCAGAAGCAGAAATTGAGGAATAATTTTTTTAAATTGCAGTAACTAAAGCAAAGGATGAGTGTTGAAATTTTCTTTTAGTTACTGCAATAGTTTTTAGCAAAATAAGTTGTTTAGTTTAAATAAA
>JAOTQJ010000002.1:3698500-3715694 GCA_025642045.1 Solanum sejunctum | reverse complement strand
GCAAAGGATGAGTGTTGAAATTTTCTTTTAGTTACTGCAATAGTTTTTAGCAAAATAAGTTGTTTAGTTTAAATAAACTTCCTCTTGTAGATCAACATGAAGGAAGGCATTTTTAATTCTAGCTGATGAAGGGGCCAATTACGTATGAAAGCCATTGAGAGAAAGAGTCGAATAGATGCCATCTTAGCCACTGGAGAGAACGTATCACCATAGTCCAATCCATATATATGGGTATACCCTTTGGCAACCAAATGGGCTTTTAATCGATCGATCTTGCCATCAGGACCCACCTTAGGTATGATTATCCAACGACAACCAACAGTGGTCTTTCCTAGTGGAAGAGGTACCAAATCCCATGTTCCATTGGAATGTAATGCCTCCACCTCATCAAGCATGGCCTAGAGCCAACCAGGATGGGACATGGCTTCACAGACTGTTTTAGGTACAGAAACAGAGGAAAGACTCGAAACAAAGGCACTATATGCAGAGGATAAATGATCATAACATAAAAAATTATAAACAGGATGAGGATTACGAGTAGAGCGTGCACCTTTCCGAATGGCAATGGGGAAACCGTCTAGTGTAGGATCGAAGGCAGGACGAACCACTGGCAACGAAGGTGAGTTAGCGGAATTTGGTTCGGGAGAGGGGTCAGAGCCGATAGTAGGCTGAAGGGTTTGTGGATGAGTGAGGGGTGGATCCAAAGATGGATTAGATGATTCTACAGAGGTTGAGGACTCAGATAGATGTGGAGTAGGCAATGTCAGAGAAGAAAAAGGTATAGGCAAGTCCTTGTCTAAGCTTTGAGAATTGTACTGATCAACCGAATAGAAAGGCTGCTGCTTAAAGAAAGTGACATCAGCAGACATAAAGTAACGGTTTAACTTAGGAGAGAAGCACCTATAGCCTTGTTGCAACCTAGAGTACCCTAGAAAAATACACTTCAAAGATTTTGCAACAAGTTTATTTTGTCTAGGAGGAAAAGAATGTACAAAACAAACACATCCAAAAACACGAAGAGGAACAGAATACAAAGGCTATCCAATGTTCAAAATGGAGTATGGTATTTGGTTTTGCAAGACAGAGAGGCATACGATTAATGAGATAACATGCAGTAAGTACAACATCTCCCCAAAATTTGGTCGGAAGATTAGCATGCAAGAGCAAAGTCCATGCAGTTTCAATGAGATATCTATTCTTACGCTCAGCGACACCATTTTGTTGAGATGTGTATGGGCAAGATGATTGATGGAGGATGCCATTAGCAGACATATATATAGAAAATTGGGAAGAAAAATAGTCAGTTGCATTATCACTACGCAAGGTACGAATAGAATGTCTAAATTGTGTTTTTATCTCATTAACAAATGATTGAAAGATAGAGAATAATTCAGAACGACTCTTCATGAGATACAACCAAGTACAACGAGAGAAATCATCAATAAAGGTGACAAAATAGGAAAATCCTAAAGTAGAACTGATCCGACTAGGTCCCCACACATTGGAGTGCATAAGGAAAAAAGGAGTCTCAGCCCTATTATTATCACGAAGAGAAAAAGAACTACGAGTATGTTTACCACGTTGACATGACTCACAATTAAGACTGGAGAAGGATGACAAACTAGAGACTAACTGTTTCAGTTTGGATAGGCTAGGATGACCAAGACGTTAGTGGAGAATGTCTGGAGAGGTACTATTGGCATAGGCTACTGGCAAACTAGGCTGGTAGTGGCCTCGTGACTCACGTCCGATGCCAATCGTCCGTCCCGTACCCAAATCCTGTACATAAACAGGAGTAAAATTTACTGAACATCGTAGTTCTCTAGTAAGTTGACTGACAAAAAGCAAATTGAATGGGCTACTAGGAACATAAAGAACTGAATTTAAAGAAAGAGTGGGGATAGGTGAGGCTTTCCCTATCCCTTGAACTGGCTTTTTGGTTCCATCAGCAATGGTAATGGCTGGTAAATGATTAGAAAAGGTAAGGGTAGAGAAAAAAATTTTATTACCATATATGTGATCGGTGGCGCCAGAATCCATAATCCAAGGCCCAAGAGAAGGATGTTGAGCAATACAAGCCATGGGGTTACCAATAGATAGTTGAGAACTCTGGAAAGCCTTGAACTTCAGAAATGCCTCATAATCAGTGTTGGGTACAGAATCACTTTGTATGGCATTGGTTGTTTGAGATAAGGTGGTTGCTGGAGGTCCAGTGGGTCGACCATACTTTTGCCAACATTTATCTTCCTCATGACCCTTCCTCTTACAAAAGGTGCATTGTTTGTGAGGACGATTAGCAGGACGTCCTTGACCACCTAAATTCTGAGACACAAGAACTGATGAGTTAGATAAAGGAGCAGGAATAGATGAGGGACCACCTGTCATATTGAGTAGCCTTTTAAAGGCATCTTTCATTGTAGGATTGGTGGAACTAGTTAAAATCTCATGTCTCACTGCTTCAAACTCAGGTTTTAGTCTAGATAAGGAAAGAACCATGAACAACTTTTCCCTTTGATTTTTTTGATCAACCTTAGTTTCTGTGATAAGAAGAAGAGCATCGAATTCTTGCATAAGAACTAGCACATGTCCCAAGTAGGACTCCGTAGAATCTTCTTGTTGGAGATTTTTTATGCTAGAAATCACTGTATAAAGAAGCTGAATGTCATTAGTATAACATTCAGATGCTTCTTTCCAGACTTCATAACATGTTTCGAATGGACGAAATATTTGCAAAACAGATGGATCAATGGAATTCCATAATTTATTACATAATTGGGCATCGATCTGTTCCCATTTGGCCTTGTCTGCTGCTGCAATATTTTCCACCTTTGTGATAAGATGATCATATTTCCCTTGTCCCTTGAATCACATTTTGACGGAGGCTGCCCATGGAAGATAATTGCCAGATCCATTCAATTTGATAGTGGTGATAATAGGGGTCCCTCTGTTAGAAAGGGTGAATAGTTGGGATGATGATGAAGCACCGGGAGTAGTGGAACCATCGGCTATAGAAGACATATTGAAGGTTTCAAGTAAGAATTAGATACAAATTGAAATTCTTATTGAGGAAACAAATACCAGAAATGAGAACAGTGTATCAAATAAATCAGTTCTGGAATTTCTGAAGGCGACAACGGTGCGTGACAGCGACAGTGATGTTGGAACTAGGTGGTCAGATCTCCCCCACTATCGCTAGATCTGACTGAAAAAAAGGAAGAAAATGAATTTTGATACTGCTGGACAAGAATACTCAGCAGTAACTTATAATTTTCTCACTAGAAGCTCTGATACCATATGAGAAATAGAGAAAAGAGTGAGAAAATTGAATTGGGAGAAATTTTTTGTTGTATCTACTACATTAAGTACAAGATCCTATTATAGGAAACTAACCTACACTTTGTAGTACAAGTGAGTACAATTAGTACAATGTAGTACAAGTGTACTACAACACTATTCTAACACTATTCTAATACCCTTAATGCTTAATAAAATTATTGAAAGCTATTGAAAGTCATTTCAATCGATTGAGAAACACTTATAATTTTTTTGCTGCCCCATTCATCTTGTTTTTTTTAAAAAAAAAATACCCCTTACCATGTACTTTAGACCAACATAAAGCAAAGAATTGAATCCGCAGAGATTCAAAAAGCAAAAAAGGAAAATGAACATGAGCAGAGATGATATTCACGTTGTAATGGTTCCATTGTTAGCATTTGGTCACCTGAACCCATTTTTCCAACTCTCCATAGCCTTAGCCAAAAGAGTACACTTCTTCAACTTCCTCCTAACTTAGCACCACTAGTAAATCTAGTGGAGCTCCCACATGAACACTATAAAATAATCCTTTTCCATGTGGGACAATATAAGCATAAACATCCTAACACTTCCCTCAAGCTACTGCCAAGTCATATGTACTGACCTCGTTGTAAATGTAACAAATACGAGGACCAGTGAGAAACCTAGTAAAAATACTTGCAAGTTCATCATTTTACTTCACAAATTTTGAAACAATATCTTCTAAAAAAGTATCTTTTCACTGATAAATGACAGTCAATCTTAATGTTCTTATACCTCTCATTAAACACCAGATTTAACACAATATGAAGGGTCATTTGGTTATCACTCAAGCTCCATCAGGCATCATTTCTCCAAAACTTAATTTCCTGACCCGTTGTTTGATCCAAACTAGCTCACAAGTTACTATACCCATTGCTCAAGATTCTTCTTTTGCACTTAGATTGAGAAACCACATTTTGTTTTACTCTTTCATTTAGGACACTAAATTACCTCCTAGCATAGCACAATATCTTAGCCTGGAAAACCTATCAAAAGGTGATCTCGCCCAATCAGTGCATGTGCATCCAACAATCTGTCATGGCCTTGATCCTCAAAAAGCAATCTTTTGCTTAGGGCTGGTTCAATGCATCAAAGAATACGAACAATTGCTTCTCAGTGACTATCACATGGAGAGTCCATAGGACTTACACTACTTATAATAAAGGCAATGTCAGGTCGAGTTACTGTGAGTCGTGACATAAGTTGAACTTACAAACCAGCTGCCTGTGTCTTCTAGAATTACTAAAAGGCACTCCTTAAGGTAGTCGAAGTTTGATATCCGTATCCATATACAAGGTTGTTGATCATGCTAAGGCTATCATACTTGTCCCCTCAAGAATGTACAGTTATGTTGTGAGATGACAATTCTTGATTTTTGACTGCATAACCTTAGTGGCTCAAAACTACTTCAATTTGCCTAAGCCTTTCGCATGGAAATGCTGAAACATTGCTTCGTTTTAACTATAACATCTTCATCATTGTCCGTGATGACTATATTATCAACATAAATGACTATACCATCTTCGTGATGACTATATTATCAACATAAAATGACTAAATAAATGAACAAATTATGAACATTATGTCGACAGAATAAGGTAAAAAGCTCTCAAGAAACCCTAGTCCCTAGCAGCCAAAACTTACACTCAACTATGTTTCATATCCCTGATGGACATCCTGGTTGGCGGCACAGTATATAATGATTTTTCCATGTGGGACACTATAATAAACTTTTTTTTTCCATATCTAACACCATATATGTTAATATTTAAAACTGCTGATCAAATTCTATATTTGAGGGAAGTTTATGATGTCCTTCATGAACCCGCCAAACTCTTATTGAAGATAAAAAATCCTGAGATCACTCGAGAACTTGACATCGTCCTCATTAAATATCAATGTCTCCATTGTTGCTTTACAGGTCTTCTTCAAGCCTCCCAAAACGTAGAGCTAGGTCCGATCAGGTTTAAAAGGTATCAAATCCATTCCATGAACTTTTCACCACCGCCATGGTGGATTTTCCATATATGGTTGCTTGCAGGAAACATGAAGCTTTAGAGAACTTATTGCTGCAGTGCACGGAGAAAATTCTTCATGCAAAACTTTAGAGGGACATGATGCCATTGTGAAGACATGTAAAGTTGTGGCTATACATACATGCACTGAACTAGAAACTGATTACTTAGACGCACATAAAGAAGTCAATTGAAAGCCGGTGATTCCAATAGAATTACCAACAGATAGAAGCACTTCTACTCATCGGCCATATTGGCAGATCTTCAAAAGGCTCGACGAACAAAAGCCAAGATAGCTTAAGTTCGTGGCATTCAGTAAGCAATGTTAGTCTATCAAGATTCAAGTATATGAAATATTAAATAGAATACAACTCTCTGAGACTTCAATTCTGTGGATACTGCAGAGCCTAGCTTAGATTTGAACGGCATTGATTCTTTACCATCAGATTTTGATGCTAGAATGGAGGGAAGAAGGTTGGTGCACATATGCTAGGCACTGCAGAAAGAAATTCTAGCACATACATCTATAGGAGGGTCTCTCTTTCATGTCAGTATTTGGTTCAGCCATTGAAACGTTACAGATGGACAGTTGTTGTCTTGTCTTGACCACAGATTGAATGCAAGGTTGCTAGAATACAAAGATGCAGTAATTAAAGTGAAGGAGAAAGAAGAAGATGGATCACTCAACAGAAATGGCATAGCAATGTCCATAAGAGAAGCGATTGTCTCAAGGGAAGGGGAAAGCTTAGAGCTTGAGCAAGAAAGGGTAGTGCCATTTTTGGAGAATGGAAGCTTCGTGACTCCCACATCAGAAACTTTTGTTGAATATTTGAAAAGTAGTGATGAATTAAGGTTTAGTCATCAACCAGAAAATTACTGTTGGTATCCCACATCAGTTAAAGGATAGGAACATGGACTCCTTATATGGTGTGTGGCAATCCTATTCGGTCTTTGGCAATCCTCTCCCCCATGAGCTAGCTTTTGGAATTGAATTAGGCCCAAGATCCATTTCTTTACCAAATATCAAAGTCAAGCCTATCCTAATTCATTTTCTCATGTTACGTTCCCCATCTAATATTGTTGATGCTCCAGATGTCCAATCCTGGGCGTGCAGGGGCTGTCGGTGTTCCACATCGGCTAAGGGATGGGAACATAAACTCCTGATATGGTCTTGGACAATCCTCTCCTAATGAGCTAACTTTTGAGGTTGAGTTAGGCCCAAGATTCATTTCTTTATCAATTACAAACCATTTTTATGTTCTCAGAGCATGCCAATTTGTAATTTTATTCCAGATTTGTACAATGTAAAATAATCCACAACTGTCCAACAGTGCAGCAATTCTAACATGTATGTTACAGATAAAGCATTTTCCCCCTTTTTCATTTTTTTTCCCATCCTGCACCCCATGCACTCTTGACAGTGATGTAAGTAAAAATATTTCAGTTATTTAGGATGCACCCATTTTATTATAAAACATGCGCCTATATTCTACAGGTTGAATTAATTGTTTTACCCTTTCAAGACCTACTAACTGGCTTTCTGAAGTTTCGAGGATTTATTTACAGGAAGGTGTCAGCTCCCATAGTGTTTAAGATGCTTCATCAAAATGTTACACGAAAACTGTTTCAATACACAAGCTTGCAAAATGAAGTACATGGCCATCTAAACAAGTTCTTTGCTGCAATACAAAAATGAACTTAGAAACTTTTCTTGGTAGAAATATTCACAAGTTAAAGCTTCACTCATTACTTAAATCCGTACAATGTGTTGAGCAGATGAAAAAGACATGAAGGAAATCTAACCACAAGACTGAGACATCTTTGTTCCAATGCAAATTAATGACTCCAAGGATCAGCCAGTGTGCCCCCATGCTGCTTGACTATTCGAACTGCTTGCAGAAGAATATCCTGTTGTGCTGAAAACAATTTGTCCTTGCTCTAAAATACAAAAAAAAAAGACAGCAATTAGCTCAATTAAGAGAACCATAAACAAGATCATCGAACAGTTGACAGAAGAGTAACATTGGAAGCAAAAACTGATCAGTGATATAATTGCATATGGAATTGTCAGATACACAGCGAACACAACTATGTCAGCATTTGTTCCAAATATGTTGTTGTGTATCAATTACAGAAACCATAAGGCAGACCTTAGGATAAAAGGATAGCCTTTTTTGTGCTATGTGAATAACTGTTGAGGTGCCAATTATAAGGATCAAAGTTGGAAAAACAATGAAATGCAGAGGCCGTGTAACCTAGATAGGTTCTTCTAGATGATTAAATCTACTATAATCATTTTTCCTACCAGATTTTTTCCCACCATTTCTTCTGCTTCACAGTCCCTTCCATCCCATGTTGTTCCGCATTTTAATAGTGTTCTCCAGTAGCCTTTGCATGACTCATTCAATCTCTTTCATACATATCAATAAAATTCCAATACTTTCTGAATCCTTCCATTTAGATAACATTTTGAGCACAACTACATTCCCTTCTCCTCAGGTTATCATGTGTCAAGCATGTTTCCCTAACAACTAGATATGTAAAGGAAACCACCTTGTATGGTTCAGCTATCTTATTGTCCTCCCAATCATTTAAGAATCTTCTAAGATTGACATTTCACCCCTGTGGTTCCCAAACTTTTTAAATTGCATCAGGTGTCTGAATCAGCAGGGAAGAGTTCTTTTAAAGGTTGGGAACCAATACAAGTATCCTTCCAGAAGGATATTTTCTGCCCATTTCCTTTGTAGCTGAAATTATTAGCAAGCAAGGGCTACAGTTTCCTGATGGATTTTCATATACTAACTCAAAAAGGAGAGCCAACCATTTTAGAACACCGTGGTCCGTCATTCCCATAGTTTAACACAAATCATCCATCTCCACAAAGCTTGCTCCTCAGAATTGTGTCTCCACAGCAATTTCATAAGTAAACTTTTATTGTGCTGCCTCAAGTTTCTTATGCCTAATCCCCCTTCCCTTTTACCGGTAGTAACAATTCCATTTTACTAGAAGCAACGTCTCCTTGGATTCCCTTGCCAGATAAATTTCTTCTCAATGCATCTAATCTTTTTTCCACTTTAAGAAGGAAAAAAGAGGCAATATGTGAGTGGACAAAGAATAAATACTTCCAATTATTCTTTTTAAAACTTATCAACAATTGTCTCTATTTCTGCCTACAATTTTAACTTGTGTTTTTGTTATTTTCATCTTTTTTTCTTGGGGGGGTTTGGAGATGGGCTTATATATGTTTTGACAGAAACCGCCATAACTGAACTTGCACCAATCAAAATTTGAAGAACACTTGCAAAGCAGAAGTTCAAAGATCTATCTACTTAAAACAGATAATATCAAGTTCTGATTGTTGCTCAAGCTTTACATGCTATTATGAAAAGTATCTCCTAATTCAGCGTTAAACACATGATAATGATTTATATTAAGCTAGTTTTTACAGTAGACATAAAGCTCAGGCAACATATATCCAAATGAATTTCACAATGATAGTTAAAAAACACTAAAAAAGAGATGGCATACCACATATCTTAAGTTGCACCCAAGAGTTAGCTCTGCATATGTTTTTTCAATTTTAGACACGTAGCAGTATGGTGCCTCCTTTTCCAAGAAAACATTTGGATTAGATTTGAGCATGCTCTTTACATCATCTGATATCTGGACAATCTTATTAAAGTCTTCAATTTGGAAAGGAACTGTAGTGACCACGGCACGCCATTGAGCACGTGATTTATTCACAATCACCTGAAGTTTGCACAACCATTCTGTCAATTTCTCCTACTCTTTTTTCTTTTGTGTCTTTTTCTTTACTATTATTTTTTTAGGACCAGAAAGGGAGAGAGAGGGCATGAACTTCAAAAACGTAAGATATATCAGAGCATAAAAGACTAAAGGCATTATAGACCCATAGATTAAGAATCTACAATATGATTATTTATCACTTCCAAACAGAAATTTTCAGCGCCTTGACAAAATAAGTATAAAAGGCTCTCTCTGAGTGATCCATTGTGGTGCCCACCACTCTCACATCAGCCTCTTCTGCATCAGCTTCAGCAACCTCATCAATCCACAAACACAAGATGGCATCTGATGACCACACGCCACCGTTCCGTCTTCTTTCTCTGACACGTGGCGCTCTAACCTCCAATGATGACTTAGAAAGTATCAGTGTCCGCAGAGGTGATGCTGATTCTGACTCCAAAGATGACTCCAAAGAGGTCGGTGATGACGATGAGGAAGATTATGATGCTTCTTCCATGCACAATTTCACTGCCTTGAGGTTGGAGACTAGTGTGTCTATGGTACCCTCACGGAGGAATACTAAGCTTAAGAGTGATAATCCAGTGAAAATTGAGTTGTCCAAGATAGTGAAAGAAGGTGGCACTGGTTGTTCCGGCAATGTTGCACCACCTGCCGCTACTAGTTCTGTTTTAGGGGCAGTGGTGAAGGATGAAAGTATAAAGAATACTTTTACTAACAATTTACAGGATAGTGGTGCCTATGCTGCAAGGGCAGAGAGCTTAAAGAGGGAGGGGGAATCAGGAAGACTCAAGTTTGTATGTGTTTCAAACGATGGCGTTGATGAGCATATGATTTGGTTAATAGGATTGAAGAATATATTTGCTAGGCAACTCCCAAACATGCCTAGGGAATATATTGCTCGTCTGGTGATGGACAGAAACCATGAATCTGTAATGATCATCAGATGTAATCTGGTGGTTGGTGGTATTACATATCGTCCATATATCTGGTAATTGTCTTGGTCTTTTTATTATTCTACTTATACAGCAAGAAGCTGGAGCCACTGTGTGATTCTTATCATCCAACAAAATATGCTTTTCTTGATTGTAAAAATGGTTTTCCACTTTGCTGCTCAAAGTTAGTAATTCAATGCTGAACTTCTTTTCACTCCACCATTAGTGTTTTCATGTTGTCTCTTCCTTCAAGAGGTGGTTTCATATTCATCAATATGCAGTTTATTATTTTTTCTAGACTGCTTGTACCATGAGCCGAGGGTCTATTGGAAATAGCCGTTCTACCTTTGACGTAGAGGTCAGGTCTTCGCACACTCTACTTTGTAGGACTACACTGGGTATGTTGTTTTTGTTGATTACCACTTTGTTTGAATGGTTGTTATGCATTGTTTCATAACATATTGTATTGTGTTTTAATGTATTGTATTGTATTGTATTGTATTATTTCAATGAATACAATGTTTGGATATATTGTATTGTTCTCTGTTGTTACATAATGTCATACATCCATAATTAGGATGATAAATCTACAAGAAATTGTAGAGTATGTGGTAGATACCATGAAAAAATAAGATAAATGATAAATTAGAATTATTAAATAATAAATAAAGTAAAACATGAGAAGATATTGTTAAAGTAATGACGCAACCACACCAAATCGATCGTTACATAAAATGGGTCCTTTCATTGTTACCTTACAATGGATTTAAACGATACGGTACAAGGGAATCTAAGTAACAATCAAAACAAACATTGTATTTAAACTAACAATACATTACAATACAACGAGTTACAACCATCCAAACAAGGGGTACATGTAATTGAAATTTAAACATAAGGCTAGAGGTTTTTTAGTAAGATGAACATTCTTTGGGAATGATGGATTATACTGATAGAGTAATGACAGGAGGAACATGTAGATGCTTAACAACTGCACTGAGTCATCAGTTGAGAGGGCATGGAATTCTCAAGGACGGAACCTCTCTTTTAAAGGGCTATTAAATGGTTAGGAGATTGGTAGTATGGCTGAAATGCTGAAAGTACTGGAATTTTTTCACGTTTTCACAGTACTAGGAGTGTTGAGAATGATGGTTACACCAACTACGATGTATGGGGTAGAGTATTAGCCAATCAACAACTCTCACGTTCAGAAGATGAAAGTTACGAAAATGAAGATGTCGCGGTGGATGTATGGGCATACTAGGAGAGATAGGATTAGGAATGAAAATATACGGAACAAGGTAGGAGTAGCCTTGGTGGAAGACAAAATGTGGGAAGCAAGGCTGAGATGGATCGGGTATATGAACAGGAGATGCAAGGATGCCCCAATACGAAGGTGTGAGAAGTTGGCTATTATTTCAGGAAAGGTAGACACATGTCGAAGAACTGGTGGGGAGAAATAATTAGACAGGATGTCACATAATTGCAGCATACTGAGGACATGAACCCAATAGGAGGTTGTGGGAACACTGATTAGGATAGAAAGTTCGTAGATAGTAGAGTCTTGTCTTGCTTATACTTCCATACTAGTTGTAGTATTTCTCCGGTACTTTCTTTTCCTTCGATTTCTCTTACTATCCACAGTCTCTTGTACTTAGATTAGCACATTATTTCATTATATCTATTATTCCTTTTTTTCCAGAATGCTTTCTTAGTATTGCCATGACTTTTTCACTTCCATTATTTCTTTTTTTTAATATGTTTTTCCTTGAGTCAAATGTCTATCAGATCTCTAATCCCCAACGGGTAAGGTCTGTGTGCCCTCTACCCTACTCAAACCTCACTTGTGGAATTACATTGGGTATGTTGTTGTTCACTTCTTGTTTTACTAGGAATATTGAGGTTGAGGATTTAATTATATGGAATACTGGAAGCAAATAGTCCTCAGTCCACTCTGCATACTGTATGCTTACAGAAGCACACACTTCAGACTGGCAATGAAAATTTGTCTGGAAACTAAAAGCCCTCTTTCGAGGTCGCATGTTTTTCTTCGTTAGTTGTCAGGAAAGCTTGTCTGACTCATCAATTTTTACAGAGAAGGGGGATCCAACTGACTTCCAGATGTTTTTTGTGCCAGGAGAAGAAAGCAACTGCCATCTCTTCTCGCACTGCAACAAGATTAACTGATATATGTTACCATCATCAAAAAAACTAAGATTAACTGATATACTATGGTAGTTGTTCCTTCCCTTAATGCAGATTCAGTGGGTTATTCCTAAGAATACCAAGGACCTTCTGTAATGCTGGAAAAATATGAAAACAAGGAACAGAAAGAAGTGGTTGAGGAGAGTGATCCAAGCATGCATTTGGTGGACTGCATGAAGAAAGAACCAGTAGATGTTTAGAAGATAGAAGTCGTTCCAAACGAAGATTCTGATGTAAACAGTACTATATAGATGATGAAGAATAACTCATGAATCTTTAACTCCTAGTAAGATGAAATGCTTCCTGATTAATATTTGACTACCAACTATGATTTGGTGCTGACGAATACAATGTTACCTTTTTCAGAAAAGGAAGAACATGTAGATGTCACAAATTACTTGGTTAAATACCTAGAAAGTCCCTGAATCACGGCATCATTTCTTAGTTAGACACCTCAAGTCGACAACAATGTGTCTCCTTAACAAAGGGTCAGCAAAACACAGCACGTGAAAATTACACGTTGATGAAAATTAAACTTTAGCATCTTGTTTTGCTTCTATTTTCATCTTTTTTAAAAAAAAAAGCGTGTTATATTTATTGCTTGATGTATTTTAAAACAATCTTATGTGTTGGGCATGTACGAGCTAGATCGCTATTTTAAAGTATCTGATATTGGCCACAAAAGGTCTTAGCTATGTGTATTTATATTGTCTTCTGATACTTTCACCAGTTATTAAAACCCATGTGTCTATTTAGCAGTTCTTAGCAGTTGATGACAGTCGAGCATGTTTGTGATCTGTTGAGGATATTAAGAATGCCTATTCAGTGGTATTTGATATTTGGTATTCTGATCCTTCTCCTTTGCTTTGTTCCTGGAGAGTCTAATACTTAACGAAAGGGAACAAACAACGTTTCATTTCCGGGTTTATGGCGGAATCCAACGACGACGACGAGGAAAGGTCGAAGTGAATCTTGTCAGCTATTTTCTCCATCGAGGATTCTTCTTTGTGCTCCAAATGCTCAGCCATTCTTTCTTTCTGATCGGAGCTTCGATTCGATTACAGGCAAATTGAAACAGTGAAGACTAAAGTGACAGGATTTTTGTTTATATATGTCCAGACCGGACATCCGAGCCGTTAGGTATGGGTCATAAACCGAGCCCAAATTAAAAGTCCCACTTGTAAGGGAGTGTTTTTCTCTCAAAACTTAATTTACTTTTTGTATTGTAGATTTAAATTTTGAAAATATTCACCGCCGTGCAGTGTTGTCGATGTAGAAACAACAGCTAGATGTTTATTTATTTAGTAGAATTTTAACAGCCTGACCTTACCTGTGCGTCTTATTCGATACTATGATTTAGTTGCTTACTTGTATAATCTGTTAGATTAAAGCTGGATATGCTATTATGTACTGCAGTTTCTAAGCTTGTTCCAGGGGTAAGACCGGGACGGGTCAAGGATCTTACGAGATCCCTTTTTTTCTTTTTGACAAGGACTTGGGCTGACCTTAGACAGGCATCCCTCCAAAGTGCAACCGAGGTCACCAACCTAGGCCATGGCCCTTCATGATTGCCCATTGACCCCATCCCGGCAAGTATCTTACTAGGTCATTTTGACTTACCATTTAGTGCTCTGTGCAGATACTATTAAGGGTATGTAGTTGACTACTTAGTTGTTTGTCCTGTTCAGGTGAGCTATCCACCCATCTGTGGCGACTGGTGGAGCATTGTCAGCTTCTACCTATCTACTGTATTTCTTTTCTGTCATATCAAATTGCATCTCGTATTGTTGTATCTCATAATCTTAGTTACTTCCTGACTTAAAAGTAGTGTTATCAAAGGCGAAAAGCGCAAAAAAGATCTTGGGTCTATAGGGGCTTTAAGTGCAAAGTGCGAATAAAGTGTGGGTTCCAATCAAAAAAGGCGCAAAGGGAGAAAAAATTACAAATGTATATGTTAAATTCAAGACTAATAATTATAAACGTGAATGACAAATATATGACCAAAGAAATTGCAAAAAAAAATTATGATAAAGTGAATTATCAATTATTTAGTGCCACTTCTTCAAAACAGGCTCACTGCTAGGGCAAAGTTTGCCCTAGAACCTTGGTGACAACACTGAAGCGCACATAAAGCGATGCGAGGCACTCAACACGTTTTGAGCCTCGCTTCAGGGCTTAAGTGCGCTTAAAGCGCCTTTGATTACACTGCTTAAAAGATATTTAGGAATTATTGGTTTTAGTTGATTTTGTACTCCTTTTCAGATATTTTATTACGAGAATGCTTTTAAATGCAGTATTTAGCATGCTTCTGTGTATTCTAGCAGTTTATAGCCTAGCCTGATACACCTGATGTGAGTTGTAGCTCATTGGATACCAGTCACAGCCTAAATGCTAGATTTGGGTCATGACAGGAATTCAACAAGGAAGTCCAAGGCCAATTAACCTCCTCAAGAACTCTCAGTTAGATAATTTTCCTTAAGGGGCTACCTAGAAGGGTATTTTTGTAATTGTATCCAGTTGTCATAACTATAAGTACTCATTTTATTTATGTTATTTCTTTTAGAATGAATTTGAACTAAATATCCTTCTGGACCTTAGAATATCTCAGTCCTTAGCAACTTTAGTCACTTTAGTTAAGCTAAGATGTTTGAAGAATTAGTTCCTCTTCTAGCTAAGTATTTAGTTTGCTTTCTTTAGGTACCGATGCTCCTGTTAGGAGGTGCTAGAGATTGGTTTTGGGAGTTACACGGAGGAGTAGAGGTAGACTGAAGAAGTATTGAGGGGAGGTGATCAGACAAGATAAAACTTGATCTCACCGAGGACATGACCTTATATAGAAAGGAGTGGAGGTCGCGAATTAGAGTAGCAGGCTGATTTGGTTTGTAGGGTTAAGTGAAAGTCTGGCCTTGGGGTATAGTAGGATAGCAAGAGTAGTCATGTTTTTTTGTCATGTGTTGTCATTATCTGTCGTATATGTGTTAACTTTCTCATATTTACATTCTGTCATGTGCTTTTCATTATTAGTCACTCTTTCTGTTTCCTTTCCTTTTTGTCATATCTAGTTTTTTTCTACTTATGGGTTTTGAGATGATGGTTCCCAGGAAATAGTCTCTCTACTTCTATGAGGTACTGGTAAGATCTGCGTACATTCTACCCTCCCCAGACCCCACTTGTGGGATTTCACTGGTATGTTGTTGTTGTTGTTGTTGTTCTTTAGGTATTGTAATGTTAGAATTCCAATATTCAAGTTGTGGTTTGGTTTCTTCTCTTTTTCTCTTTTAGCTTCTGAACCTGCTTGAGCTCATGTGATCCACCTTGGTCAAGCAGAGGTGTCTATCTGGTAACGATCTAGCTAGGTTAGGGTGACTAGCTCCAACAACTAACTAATAGCCTGCTAGGTTAGAGTGACTAGCTCCAGCAACTAACTAATAGCTTGTTTGGCCAAGTTACAATCAGCTTATTTAAAAAGTGCTTTTCCAAAAGTACACCAACAACAACATAACCAGTCAAATCCCACAAATGGGTCTAAGGATGGTAGAGTGTATGAAGAGCTTACAACTACCTCATGGAGATAGAGGCTATTTCCAATAGACCCTCAACTCAAATGCATCCGCTCCAAAAAAAAAGAAAAAAACCACCAATAGATATAGAATAATGGCCAATACAAAGAGCAATATCAATTCTACAAGGAAAGTATCTAAAAGTGCTTTTCAAAAAAAGTACTTTTGGTAACAAGCAGTCTGTGTTTGGCCAATAAATCTAAAAGCACTTTTGAGCAGCAATAACTATGTGGCCAAACTTTTTAAAAGTGTTTTTCGTAAGTGTACTTTTTCAAAAAGTGTTTTTTCAAAAAAAAAAAAAAGCTTTTAGGGAAAACCACTGTTTTAGCTTATGAAAAATAGTTTCTATCACTCCCCAGAAGCAACTTATTTCCTCCTAAAAGCTTTAAGTAAACACCTCACTTTCTTAAAATGAGCATTTTTGGCCTCCTAAATGCTTGGCCAATCAGGATATAACTAGTAGCATGTTTGTCAAGCTTCTAAAATCAACTTACCTTGAAATGTACTTCTCAAAAAAATATTTTTGGTGAGAAACAGTTTGTATTTGGCCAATAAATTTATAAAGCGCTTTCGAGCAGCAATTAGCATTTGTCCAAGCTTTTTATAAGTGGTAAGTGTATTTTTCTCAAAATTGCTTACACAGGAAGCTAATTTTTTAGCTTCTGATAAGAAGTTTCTGCGACTCCCCAAAAGCACTTATTTTCTCCCATAAGTTGGGCCAAACACCCTACTTTTTTTAAACATATGCACTTCTGGCCTCCCAAAAGCTTGGGAAAACGTGCTTTTAGAGTACCTAGCTAAAAAATTCTGCCATTTTTGAGGAACTATCTACGTATTTAACCAAATTATCTTCTAGAAAACAAATGGAGAAACCTTGAAACTTGATCAGTTGAAACACGAGCTCCACGTAACCTTCTTTTATTATAATATAATATAATAACAAGTGATAGGTAACACGAGAAATAGGAAGGAGAAAATCATTTGAGATGAAAGAGGAATAGAAAAAATAATTCCAAAACAGTCTCTCAAAATAATCATGAGGAGCGTTACCCATAGAAGGGTAAAACCGAGGAAAAGTAAGCAGATATTATAGGTAGCTAGTTTTTTGTTGCTGCTGTGGTTAAAGAGAGTATTCTTAGTAGATACTTATAACTTCACTTTAGTAAAACTAGAGAAAACACCTTTAAGAGAACTAAAGATATAATCCTTGAAAAACAGGTTCTGGCAAAAACGCAAGGTAAGTTTGTGTACAATAGACCCTTGTAGTCAAGCCCTTCCCTGGACCCTGCGAATAGCGGTTTAGCACACCGGTTGCCCTTTAAAGATATAATCCTGCACTGATATCTGGACAGTTCTGCACCTTATAGAACAAAAGAGG
>JAOTQJ010000002.1:3664278-3682271 GCA_025642045.1 Solanum sejunctum | reverse complement strand
CATTGGGAATTTAAGGTTAGCATGTGTCTAGGTGTCCCTATAGGACACTGGTCACGACCCTAGGTTGGGATGTGACATTATGATGTTATGAAGATAGGTGTACAAATGAGCCAAGATTGGCTAAATTTATGTTATGACCTACTATGTCCATTCAATATTCATATCATACATGACACGTTATGCATGGACTTCGAGCTATGATTGGAGGTATGAGGCTGATTTGCCCAAATGATTATATATATATGGAACAAATGGCCATAGGTTGGCAAACATGATGCTGGTCAGTTACTGGAAAGAACCACCACTGCTAGCATTTGATTGGGTATGTCATGCATTTGCATCTATATATATGTATTCATGACATGCAATGCTCGAGCATACCATGCATATTTGATCACTAGGAGGTTGATTGTTGGCTATTAAGATTACTTGAGTTTTGGTTACAGGTGGTATTTCTATTACTCTTTTTACTACTATTATCTATAAGTTTACTTTCTGCCTTACATACTAGTACATGTTTATTCGTACTGATGTCATATTGCCTGGGGTCGTTGCATTTTTTATTTCGTGCGTGCAATTTCAGGTAAGAACTCTAATCGATCCCTCCACTAGGAGCCTAGTTGAGTTATGAGTTGGTAAGCTCCATCTCTTCTTGCAGTTTTTATAAGATGCTTCATTTTTATTGTACAGTTGGGTATAGTCGGGGCCCTGTCCTGGCAGTATTAATGGTTCTCTTAGAGGATATTATGGACATGTTATTTTGGGTTGGTTCTTTTGCGTCTTTCAGTCTCCAGACATAGGATTGACATTTATATATAGGGTGTGCCTGTACCTCTGTTGTTGCAGCCTTGTCAGGTAGCTAGTACTTTATCATTTTGATTTATCTATCTTGTTGTATATGATTTGCTGTCGACCAGGTCATGATGGTCCAGGCTTAGTTTTTCAAACGTTATGCTACCCGATTTTCTTTTGGGCCCTAGCTTAATTAACTAGCATGTTTAGTGGCTTACTCGGTCAATAACCATATCGAGTGCCGGTTGCGCCTCCCCTTTTTTTGAGGCGTGACACTTTAGATAACTCCCTAGAGATATTAAGACAAAAGAACTCTAATAAAAATCCTAAACTGACAAAAATGATCTTTCTACCATCATCCGAGTGACGGATCGTCACTTGAGTGATAAGCCATCACTTAAGCTATCAAAAATGGTCGAAAAATGACCTTACCGGTCACGCGTGATGCTCAAGTGCGACAAACCGTCATAAGTTCTGTCACACCCTGAAAACTTGCAATGTGTTTAGTAAATCAGTCAGCGTTTTAATTGGACTCAGGTTGATGAATGATCGGTGGAGTTGGAAAGAAGACTCATTGATCTTCAATTTGATGGTTACAACTGCCACTTAAATCTTTATTATGGTTGTTTGAAGTTGATCCCTGTACAATCTCATGCAAAAACTCAATTGATCGAGAAACTTTGAACTTGACTTGGTGTTAAAGGCTACTTATAACCCTAAAGCACATTTAATACACTTTGATGCACTCAAGAAAAATAATCAAAATTCTTAATATAGAATTTGCGTGTTATACTATCCCTTACCAAATATATAGCGTATGAAAATAGAAGAGAAACAACTTTTTTCAAACACAAGTAAAAAAAGCAAATCAATCAAAATGTGGCATCCATCGAACACTAGGTCAACTACTGCTTTGATAATAATTATAAGAAGGAAAAAAGAAAAAATTAAAAACAAAAATATGATCATTCATTTCTTATGTTTTGTCAAAGTGATTCACATTATATGTCATGTCAACAAATTGTGTTCAATAGACATAATTTAAGTTGAATTGAGATGTTTAATGAATATAATTTTAATTTGAAATATCTAAATAAAAATTAATGTCAAATTTAAGAAGCAGATTTGATTAATGCCAAATTTAATGAAAATTAATGTTAAATCTATTTCATTCACATATACTTGATACAAATAAAATTATATTGAAATATCAAATCTGTTACACCCAATATTTCATCATATGTTTTAATTTATTTCTCATTTTTGATATATTAAAAAAAATATTCTTTAAATTATTTTTTAAAATTTAATATTAATAATTATTTTTTTAATGATATGCCAAATCACAAGTAAAAAAGTACTAAGCGAGTATCTAAATCCATTTGTGTTTTCAAAGAAAATTGACCAAAGCCTTAAAAATTATTTTTGAAAATTTGCCGAAAATATCAAACCCAAAAGCCACCAAAGGTTTACTCGTCTTCATATACGAAAATACATGTGTATCGATTCTTCATTCAGCTTTGACGATCAATCGAAAAACTACGAATTTGCAATGAATTGATATTCCAACTCTCTCTTGATCCAGGTAGCAATATAAACCCTAGCTTCTACACTTAATTAAAAATGAGATTGCTTCAAAACGGAAAGGAAAATCCTAGAATTTGTTAGACGCATTTGTATTAAAGACTGAGTACAAGCCATTTTTTTGGGTAATTTTAGGTTTCCATTGTCGAAAAGGAATGTGTTTTGAGGTAGAATACAGTCGGGAGGGTAATCTGATGTAGCTGAGTTTGTTTGTTGAATTCAGGTGTTCGAAGAGAGTCGAAATTAACTTGGTTTCAGTCAGTGTTAGTGTTGGGGATGGCTGTATATAATTGCAGGTTTTGGGATTGGATAGTTGCTGACTGTATTGATGTTGTATAATTTCTGCTTTGGTTTGACCAAGTTGTAATTGGATACTTTGATTTAGTTTTCTCCTGGGGTTAATTTGGAAAGCTGTTGTATAAGATGGTTTGAATCCAGTGTAGAATTGAGTGAGGCCGTGTTGTATCAAGTCTATGTGGGTGAAGAAGATTTGACAGTGGTGCAAAATATTGGGTGTGTTGGTGGGTTGGGAGTTGTTTTACGCTGTATTGCAGAATGAGCTTGGAGACGGCTGGTGGTAGCTCAACAGATTGTGCTTTGGAAACTCAGAAGTAATGGTTAATTTTCTTGTTCAGTTTCTGCATGATTTATGGCCATGTACTATATTATCTTAGACTTTATCTGTTTTGAAGTTTTATATGAATGCTAGATATAATGATTCAGGCATTCAAGAAAAGCATATTCAAGAGAGTTTCTGTTGTCAATAAGTCAACTGGAGATTTGCAAGAAGTTACCTAGTGGGTTTGATGAGTTGATTCTGAGGTAAGCATGTCAATTATCCTTAAATGAATTGCTGTTGCTTGGAATTAGAGGAGTGAAGTGATAATTTCCAAAATGTAGTGGGGTAGCTCCCACTGCACGTTTGAGTGTCTGTTGGATATTTGGAGCATATTGATAATTTGCATTTTCTCAATTTAAATAGTGAATTTGAAGACACTTCACATGGCATACAAGACTGCCAAAGAGTCCCTGGCAACTTACCTTTGCAAGGGTTTAGACGCACCGACTTTAGTTCATCACCACCTACCCGTGGGGATTCCAGTAGTTATTCGCGAGGCAATTATGGAACATGGGAGAGCCATTCGTCTGGATGGGGTGATCGAGATAAAGATGTGCAAACTAATCGAGATTCAGGTTCAGCTTAGATTCTTCTATATATGTTGCTTTTTTGTGTGTGATAACCTTTTTCATTATACTTGATTGCTTCAGAACTGCAGCTGTAGTTGTACTGTATGGCATTATCTAAAAAGAAAAAAATGGAAAAAAAAGGGAGATCATTATATCACATCTCGTGCAGATTATTTATAAGAAACTTGTAGGAGAATCCAGCTCCATTCCCTCAAGAAAGTATAGGGTAAAAGAGATAGAAAAGTCGCATCCATACAGTTATCCTCTTTCTTTGATACTGAGTATATTGAAGTCATGGAAAATTTAACTTTGACAAAAGTATTATCTGCCTTCATATCTGTGTGAAGAAAAGAAGGAAAGATTGGAGAACTAATAATAGATAGTTGAGTGGATATGTCGTGGGACTTATTTCGATGTATTCAACAACTTGTCATATTCAAACGTGTATTCATGATAGAGTAGATTTAGTAATTTTGTGTGTCCAAACATTTAGAGAAGACAACAATTTTATCCAATCACATCGATGGCCAAACTTAGATTTTCTGACAGTGAAATATGGAGGTTGAATTACTGGTGCTGCTCTTAATGTATTATTTATAAGCAGCTTGCCTTAAGTTTACCTAACGGAAGCAACTTCCTTGGAGAATGTTGATGAAAAAAGGGTGAGGAAAAGAGAATGAACTGTGCTTGTATTTGAAGCCTGATTGGTTGGAAAACCTTGAGCTTAGAATACCATGCAATATGGTCATATAGTTATGGAACACGTTTCTTTGTTTACAGCTCATAGAGGACTCCTGCCATTTGTTTCTACACTGTCAAGTGACAATAGATTTATAGAACATGTTTCTTTGTCTTTTAAATAGTGGGTTTCTCCCTTTAGTATTAGTGATGTCTAGAGAAGTTGGGGACAGTGGAATGTAGGGAAACCTATTTTAAAGATCTGTTTCCAGCCTCCAGTTTTTGGTGCCTTTGGCTTGAAAGAAATTGTAGATGCTTCAGAGGGAACTCTTCCCCTCACCTATATGTTGAAACATAGATTCCACATCTTTTTTGCTTCAGTAAACTTGACATGCTAAATAATTTAGTTCTTTGTTAGCTCCCTAGACTGTTGTGGAGCTAACTCTTTTTTGGCACAGATTTCCTCATTTTTTTTTTTTTGCTCACAAATAGCTGTGATCTACCATTACTATATCTTTCGCATTTTAATTTTTGGATTTTTTTTTTCGCATTTCAAGCCACATCCCTTTGTGTCTAGGGACGATGAATCAAACCATCCCCGAACCTTGCGAATTGGGTTAAGTTCTTTTTGAATATGACGTGTACTATTATGTTCATATTTTGTGAATCTCATAAATGTGTTCATTCAGGATATCTGTGTGAGATTGGACACATGTGTAGGGGTCATCAATTAGGAGTATCATGCTTTATATGTTGTTCTCATTTACAAAACTGGGGACTCAAGATATCCCTGCTGGACGCAATGATACTAATTATACTTCTACCAATATTATTTTGACTTTCTTTTGATGATGAAAGGAATATCAAGGCAAAATTATGCTGACTTTCTTTTACTTCTCTTTCTTTAGTTGTTTTCTTGGCTGCTGGTTAACTACCATGTGCTTGTTTCTTTGGGTATTATATATGTGGTCCATTTGTGATGATCATAGTTGGAGAAACTGTTTGCTAAGGGACTTGAATCTCTATCTCCCTTTAAATTCAATCTCCAAAACTCAAATTGGAATGCTGGTTCCACTCATGGTTAGGCACATTAGTCATTAGTCTTCTGACAAAAGACTCGAGCGCTGTTTGAAGGTTCTTCTCTTCTCCACTTTTTGGGTTTTGCATTATTTTCCGGCTAAATAGCAGAAATAGCGCCCCTCTTACATGATAGGCAATATAGTGCATTTTCTGCTGTGTAATGCCCTGTTCTTGTTTGTCAGATATGCTCTACATTCTTAGTTGATTCTGTGTGCATGTGTGTAGCACTAAAATAGTTGGTTTGACTTAAGAGAGATTTTTTTGTTAACTTTTGAGTTTTGACACAGACTCTGGTAGGAGATATGGGAATCAAGCCCAGCGCACTTCGTGGAGTTCTGAACATGATGGGCTTCTTGGAAGTGGTTCATTTCCAAGGCCATCTGCATATGCATCTGGAATATCTGCACCTAAGGTCCAAGCAGGCAATGGCTGTCAATCTAACAAGACCAATGAGCCATATCATCCTCCTCGCCCTTATAAGGTGAACTTTGGTGATCACTGCTTTCCAATATTCTGGCATGCTTTATGATTTGTCCTCTTATTTGAACAACACCTTTACATAAAATGGACTCTTGCAATATATTCAGGTGGGACCTCACCCTCGAAAAGACTGTGATGCAATCAATGACGAGACTTTTGGTTCAGTTGAGTGTACCAGTGAGGATAGAGTGGAAGAGGAAAGAAGGAGAAGAGGTATTACTAATTAGAGCCTCATTTGCTTACACTTGAGCCTGTTTGGAAGAACACCCTAGTAATTGGATTTGGTGAAATTGGGTGTAATTACACTGTCTGCCTTGTTTGGTTGGACAGGTAATTACATGGTGAGCAGGTAATTGTGTATAATTGATTGCGTGTAATTACACTTTCCAATTTACAGAGGTAAGCTGTAAATTGCAAGTAATTACATGGTGTAATTGCATACTGATTATTTTTTAATTTTTAATTTTAATTTTAGTTTTTATATTTTCATTTTCATTTTTTTTTATTTTGATTATTTTAAATTCTTTTTTTTATTATTCTAATTTTTTCTAAAACTATATTTTATTTTATGATATTTATTTTTCATTTCTTCCGTATTCTCAATCTTTGTCATGTGATCTATACAATTTTTCACATTATCTTTTTTTTTTATTCTATGTTTTATTTATTTTTTCACTAGCATGATTCTATTAGAATTCTAATTTTTAAATTAAAATTGAACTCATTGTTGGATAAAGTTATAACTATACATAATTTTTTTCTTTTAAATCATATTTATGTATGTTATATTGAAATTTGGCATAAGAGTATTATGTTAATTTTTTTATTTTGAATTTAAAATTTTATGTTATATTTTTTAGTTTTATTTGTTTTTATAGTATTGACTTGATATTTCGCATTACCAACCATTTATTTTTTTTAGTTATATTAGATAGATTATTTTTTAATCAAATATTTTAACAATTTTACTATGACAGATATTTATAATATTTAATATTTTTTTCAAACACACATTTCATGATGTTCGCATAAAAGCTTATATTTTTAGTTTTTATAATTAATTTAATTAAAATATAAATTAATTATTTATAATATTAGTTAAGAATATATAGTTACTAATTAATATATTTTTAAAAGACAATATTGTAACACCCCATATCCTACGTTTACTAGTCCTATGCATATGAAACATGATATGGCTTGGCCAAATTAGCGCTCATTTTTTAAAAGTGTTTGAATCTCAAATTAGAGGGCGATATGTACGTCTAACGCTTAAGAGGTTGAGTGTATATAAGTTTTAAGTCAAATTGAGGAGATCACGGCCGTAAGCAAAGTGAAAGAAGTGAAGTGCTTGTAGGACTTAGGAAGCTAGCAGGTGAGTTACCTACTTGCATAACTTAAATTTGCTAGCTAGACGGGGATGGAGACGAGGCCCGACATCGAATTTGTCCAAGTCCGATAATGAATAAAGTCTGTGCTAAGAGTGTAACTTTAGCCCGTATTTTAGCATCGTAAATGAATAATATTTACAACCTAAGATGAATAATAAAAGGGCTCAATTACATCACAACCTACTTGACGATTTGGGCCCAATTTAAGTTAAGGAAAAAGAGAAAAGTGGGCAGTCAAGGCCCATCAAGTGTGAACCCATTTAGGCCCAAGTGAAAGGGCCAAGCTATTACATCACCACCTTGATAATATAAGGTTTAAAATACACAAGAAAGTTGGTCAAACTTGTCCCTTTAAAAGGGCTTAAAAGCAGCACCTTTAAGCCATTTTAACTTGGAAAAAAATCATTTTTCAAAGTTTTCTCTCATTTCTTTCTTAACTTTGCAAGCAGCCACAAGGGACTTTTAGGGTTCTTGGAGAAGTCGTACACCTTGAAGGTAAAGGTAAGTAAAGATACCTATGTGTTTAGTATGGTCTTTTTCATGAAAAATAGAAGACTAGGCTGGTTATACTTGTGCTGAAATTTTTGGACAACATGTGTTTCAAAGATGGTTGTACACTTTTCTTGTTTATTTGAAAACTTTTCTCTTCTTGGTTGGCTAGAATATGAAGTAAGATTTATGTTTTTAACAAGGTTTAGTTCTGTAATGATGTATCAAGGTCGCTGCACTATTTTGTTCTACGAAAACAATCGAGTTTTAGTGTGTTATCCTAAATGTATTGTTAGTAGAAATTGTGAGTTGATTGATTAAGGACTATGGTCTCACGCCCTCCACTTATTTTGAGAATTATTTTTGAACTTTTTTAGGACTATTTTTATGTGTGAATATGGTGGGAACAATTTGGTTGAAGTTGGTACAGGTTTGGAACTGTTGACGTCGAAATGTAGCGAAGGGACGTAATATTATGCTGCCTACTTGTATCTTGTGTATAATTGTTATATGTTGTGCTCTGTGGATTGTTGTGAGACTGTTATAGCACTAAAATGAGTTGCACATGATATGTATATAAGAATGTGTATTAGAAAATATGATTAGAAGCAGAGGGTTAAAAGAATACGCTCGAGTTGATGCCCGTGCGTTACTTTTTTTATGATATTGGACTACCAAGATATATCTATTAGCTGCTAATACTAGTTTTATCACCTACTCTATTGTAAATAAGTATTTGTGGGAAAAGAAGGTTACTTCAAGGTAATAACGAGGTCGTACAACGAGGTATGTAAGGCTACTCAATTTCGTATTATTTGGCATGAAATCTAGATTCTTACTTGGCATATAAAGGCACTTGCCAACTCCGACGTAACTAATAATCATGTCTCCATTTTTTTGTATGTTCATATGCTCCCATACATAGTCATTTTAGAATCTGTATACATACTTGGATGCCAAGATACATGGGTTCTCATTGCTAATAAAGTTCATGAGCTATTTTATCTCCTACGCATTCCATCATCTGTGTAACCTACTCTTTTCATTGTGGTATTGTTGTGTATAGTTATTTACATGTCATATGTTATATCTATGGTCCTACAACTCCAATGTTATGGCCACCAAAAGAATCATCTCAAAAGTAATTAAAAGATTAAGTATGTTGTTCATTGATGGGTGTTAGCCTAGGGGTGGAAGAATCACCTAGCATCGGTCGATCCCATTACGAGGGTATTCCGGGGGTGAAAGGAAAGCCTAGCATGGGTCAATCCCAATATTGATTTACCACTGATCAACTGATCATTTGTATTACATGTTGTGCACAGATTATATAGTAAAGAAAGGTAAAGAAATAAAAAGGACATAAAGTATATGATTCCACAATATGACTAAAGGTCGTCTCTTATCCTTACACTAGTGCATGATTTCATTTGAGTTCTTATTTCATGTGTAGTACTTTTTGCCTTGCATATTCAGTACATTATCTTGTACAGATATCCCTTACGGGGGATCTGTATTTCATGCTATAGGTATAGGTGCTAGTAGATCTTCCCAGTAGGAGCACAAGATATCCAACTGTTATTACTGAACTCCAGGTTGCTTTGGGGCTTTGTGTGTCTAGAGCTTATATTTTTGTATTGTATAGTTAGTCATGAGGTGGAGCTTGTCCTGACCTTTATCAAATGTTGTTCCTTATCTAGAGGATTTGTAGACATTATAAAGTAAAGTGTGACCATGTCTTGTACTTTAGACAATGTGGCTCAATAGCATAGTCATATGCATTTCCTTTTGACTTATTGTTACTGTCTACTTTCTTGAAAACGTGTTAAATGCAGAAACTCCTTATAATACATATAGAAAGTGCATGAGTACAGGTTGGTTCTCCCAAGCCTTATCGGCAATGGGTGCTAGTCCGCCTTAATGGGACTTTGGGCATGACAAATATGTATCTTAAATATTTAATTTAATATTAGTGATAAACATATATATTGTCTAATATAAATTTTTAATTTTAAATAATTAACTTTTATTGTTAAAATTTAATAAAACATTGTATTTATACTCGTGCAACCAAACAGCACATCTGTAATTACAATTTGACAAACAAATAGGATAGTGTAATTATCATGGAGTGTAATTACAGAGTGTGTAATTACTATCCTATTAATTACACCAATTCCAATTACCAGGTGACTTTCCAAACAGACCCTAAAGAAAAGAATGTCACATACTCCCTCCGTCCAACTTTACTTGGCCCCTATTGACTTGGCACAGGGATTAAAAAGTAGTAAATGATGGGGTAACTTATCAAATCATCCTTTGAATAATAAATAAGATGTCTTGAAAAATATAGTAAGGAAATGACTATAATTAATGATAAGGGTAAATTAAAAATTAAGTGTAAAATTGTCACTTGATTTCATAAAGTGGACAAGTATTTTTAAACATCTCAAAATAGTATAGGGGTCAAGTAAAGTTGGACGGAGAGAGTAGTATATAATTTCTATTTTTAGCTTGGAATCTTGTGAAAATTGAGGTAGAGGTGTCCCTTAAGTTATGAAATTAAAAAAAAGTGACAGCTTTGACCAGCCAAGGTCAAAGTTGTCCTTAATTAGGGATTAAATAGGTTTAAATTAATTTGGGGGGCAAAGTGTACAACTTAAAAACTCTAGCAACTACTTGTTTGAATTCAAAAACTTATACAATCCTTATAATAAAATTAAAAATATAAAAAATCTTTTCAACTTCCCACTTTCAAACAAAACCACGATCAGAGAAGAGAAAAGAATTCTTCACTTCTTCTTTTTCTTTCTTCCTTTCTCCTTCACTCTTTTGCCATTTTCATCTTCGTCAACATCTGATCGTCATTGTATCATCATCAACTTCGTATCTGTCATCGCGTCATCAATCCCATCTTCCTTAAAGGTGAGATTTTGATATTATTTTTCCATTGCTATAGTTTTTATTTTTGTTGTACAAATAATTATTTAGGTTTAGAAAGATAAAAATGTATGTATTTTGCTCTAATTTTTACTTGGTGTTGTTTGATTTGTTGTTATATTTTCTGAATAGAATTTCGGATATGGGTGCTATTGTTTTTATAGTTATTTTGAGAAAAATGCTTGGTCAGTTGATTGATTTTGGGTATGGATGTTGTTAATGTTATTTAGTTTTTGTTATTGTAGTCATTGTGAGTTTTGAGAAAAATATTGGGTTAGTTGGTTGATTTTGGATATGGGTGTTATTGTTGTTGTTATTTGATTTTTGTTATTGTAGTCATTGCGAGCAAAATATTGGGTTGGTTTGGTTGATTTCGAATAGGGTTCACAACAATTTTTAAAGTATTACAACAACTGCGTAACTGGGTATGAGTGTTGTTTGTTGTTTAATTTTTATTGTTGTAGTACTTGGTGAGGAAAAATGTTGGTCGATTTTAAAGTATTGGCCGCAACCGTTGAACTAATTAGAACAACTGTTGTGGTTGTTGTTTTTGTTTGATTTTGGTTGTTCCCATATTTTTGTTTGTGTTGTTTTATTTGTTGGACTATTTGAGGATATACTTTCGGGTATGTGGGTGGTGTATTTATTTTGTTATTGTTGTTGTTGTTATATTTTTTGTGAAAAAAGAGCACATATTTTTCATGTAGAGAGGTTCTTAAGCATTGATTTTTCTTGTGCTTATTGAGAGTGATTGACCAAACTAATAGATAATCTCTATTTTGTGACAGGACTATCTACTTAAATGACATGATCAAAACAAAGAAATCATGGACCCGACAATGCTCCTACTAGAGCTTCTAGAAGGAGGCTCATTTTATCGAAAGAGGAACAAGAGGAGCAAGAGATAGCACATTGTATTGAAGAAGTCAGTGTAGAGGATGGTGCTAGTGTCAGCCTCACAGATACTAGACAAAGTTTCTCAGTTGTTGCATCCAATCCCCCAGCTGTTGCGCTTAATACATTAGCTACTAGATCAAGTGCAACAGCTGCTAGTGCAAGTACCTCAGCTGTTAAACCAAGTCAGGCAACTAGTGATGACAATCTCTTAGATGTTGCAGGGACTCACAGAGCTGCTGAACAAAGTCCCTCAGATGTTGTACCAAGGGACACAACTGTTGTAGAGACCACCCCAACTACTGCAAACACTGCCACAGTTATAGCTTTCAGGTATGATGATTATGGGTTTGAGATGCCTGAATTTTTTAATCGGGGTGAGAGTGGTGAGATGGGAATAAAATCGAAACTTGGAAAACCATTTTCTAATTTTTAAAAAAATTTAGTGAAGAAAGACTTGGAAACCTTTTTAAATATATGGTATTTGGGAAGTTATACGTAGACATAGGTGAAGGTCATACCCCTAGATTTCAAATGAAGCTGATGTATCAACTTCTTTGTCGTTGGATTAGAAGTAAGAATAATTTTTGGATTAATTTTTGTGGCATGCCTATTTGTTTTGGCATGAGAGAGTTCACTATTGTGACGGGGTTGAACTGTCACGTACCACCTCCTCCTCCCTCCCATTCTAAAAAGGCAAAAAACATATACAAAAATGTGTGAACTCCAGTAGAAGCATTGTAAGTTAAAAGACATGCTTGACTTGTTGCAGTCAAGTGAAGTCAAGATGAGAGTGAAGAAGTCCCTGTATTTAGTTTACTTTATCCATGAGTTTCTTATGGGTAGTAATGCGATGGACTTTTGGTTCGAGCTAGCGACTGATCCGGATGCATTTTGTGCATATCCTTGGATCAGGATAGTTATAACTTTACTGTTCAGTATCTGAGGAAGGCGGCAACTTCGACCAAAAAGTCATCAAATCTATATGATTTTTCGTGGACTTTTTATGGTAAGTTTTATTTGTTATAGATTTGTTGTAGTATTTTTTATACTTATTTATTATGTTAATTAATAATATTGCATGTCTTCGATTTATTTTGACTTGGACTTTTGAAGTCATTCCTCACATTCGAAAAATATTCAAAGAGTTCGACGAAGAAGAATCTTATCCGAGACTTATTCGATGGTTGGCGGCGCCAAACAATACTAAAGTGGAGGCACACGACTCTTTGATCCACCGGCGGATAAGGTAAGCCTTGCAAAAGCTATTGTCTGCTAACTTTAACAGTTGCTGCAATTTTGAAATAGTTGTTGTCTCTCATATTTTAGTATTTTTGTTGTTAAGATAATTTTATTTAATTTATAAATTTTTTATCTGTGGCTAATCCCGACTGAAAATGAGAAGGAGATGGACTTTTGGATGAAATTTGTGTCACTCGAGCAAGAAGAAAAAGATCTAAAGATTATGAAGTTGGTGACAGATTTGATCGGTATAACGACCATCAAAAGGGATGTAGTTGTTGATGTTGATGTTAGTGTTGGTAATAGGGTGGGTGTTGATGCTGGGGTGGGTAGTTGATGCTAGGATAGATGGTGCTGAAAGTATTATTGGGCTAGATGCTACAGAAACTGTTGCTAGAGAAGAAGAAGATGCTGGGGAAGAAACAGTTGTTGGGCATGAAGCAGCTGCTAGTTATAGAGGAGGATTTTCTTCTTTTGGTGGTGAAGGTGATTTTGAAACTCCATTCACTATTGATAAATTCGATTGGCTGGGTCTTGGGAATTCTAAGGCACCTTGTAGTACTTGCAGTTGTGAAACTTGCAATGAGAGAACGGATAAGATGATGAAAATGATGGTGTCACATAATGAGAGGATGGATAAGATGATGGAGATGATACTGTCATTTCAAGAAACCTTGAATATTGTGCTATCCAAAAGAGGTGTCATCCTGTCATCAAGGTTGGTGTCACTATATACTTCTATTCGTGAGCAAAGGAAGAGAAAACAAGTTTCTAAAGCACTCATGAGCATAAAGAAAAGGGCAGCAAATGCTAGGAAGGAGTAGCAAGCAGTAGTGATTGAAGAAGAGCAGCAAGCAACAGCTGTGATAAAGGGGCAACAAGCAACAGGTGCTACAGAGAAGTAGCAATCAGTAACATCTATGAAGGAGTAGCACCCAATGTGATGATGTTAATTATGTTATTTGTTGTTAGATTGGATGATGTTTATTTAATATTTGGATAATAGGCTTATTCCATGGTCGGATAATGGGTGTTTTCAATGTTTGGATGATGGGTATTTTTTTATTTTCTAGATTGTTTGGGGATGTTGATGACGGATACTTATTTTATGAACATATGCATTTTCTTATTTTTCTGACTTTTTTGGACTGTTGACGGTGGATATTTTATGTTATATAAATATCTCTTTTTTATAGAAATATATCCTTTTATAGAAATATTTGTTGTGAAATGACTTGTCAAGTTACCTCTACTTGCTGTGAAAGTCTTAAGATTTGCTATGAAAATAACTCAGCAACTTAACATCTTACTGGGACTATCCTCATATATGTTGTGAAATGACACGGCAAGTGACCTACTTGCTGGGACGTTCTTAACATTTGTTGTGAAATGACTCACTAACTCGGCATCTTGCTGGGGCTATCCTCATATAGTTGTGAAATGACACAGCAAGTGACCTACTTGCTGGGACAGTCTTAACATTTACTATGAAAATGACTCAGCAATGCAGCATCTTGTTGGGACTATCCTCATATATATTGTGAAATAACACAACAAGTGACCTACTTTGTTAGAATATTCTGAATATTTGTTGTGAAAATGACTCAGCATCTTGCTGGGACTACCCTCATATATGTTGTGAAATGACATAGCAAGTGACCTACTTTGTTAGAATATTCTGAATATTTGTCGTGAAAATGACTCAGCATCTTGCTGGGCTATCCTCATATATATTGTGAAATGACACATCAAGTAACTTTGTTGGGGCATTCTTAACATTTGCTATGAAAATGACTCAGCAACTCAGCATCTTGCTGGGGGTATCATATAATTTATTGTGAATTTAATCAGCAAGTCGGCTTATACTGAATAATTGCCTATATAATTGTCATATTTAGTGATAAATTGTGTTGTGTTAGTCCAATTTTAGATTAGAAACTAGATTCAGTAGTGATCTTATACATTAAGGTGATAATTAGACAAGTAATATACAATCTATTGAGTAATTACATATGTAAGTGATAGTGATTAAGTAAATTGATCATTAGTTGGTTGTGTCCATATGTTTTATAATATATGAGGTGGAGTTAGTCCAATGTCGAGTTAAATGCTAGAATCAGTAGTGATCTTATACATTGAGATAGTACTTACATAAGTAATAAGATCATAGTTGTAGATCACACTTATTTGAGTTGATTTATCATAGTTGTAGATCACACTCATTTGCGTTGATTTTTTTATTAAGTAGTCCATTTGATCATGTTAATGGATGAATATAGTGATTTTTGTCTAATTCAATACTAGAAATAAGTCGGTGGTAAAGATTTTGTTTGAATTTTCTATAGCAAGTTGGCTAGTTGTTGAACTAGTTATAGCAATTGTTGTAAAATATCTCAGCAAGTTATTCACTTGTTGAATATTTTAAAGAAATTGCTAGAAATTTTGTAGCAATTATTGTAAATGTAGTAGCAATTGCTGGGTAATTTGTAGCTATTGGTGGAAAATTCGTAGCAATTGCTGGAAAATTTTCTATAGCAAGATAATTAGTTGCTATAGCAAGTTGACTATAAGTTGATTATATCAATCATATCTAATGATAAATTGAGTTATTTAGGTCCAATTTTAGATTAGAAGCTAGATTCAGTAGTAATCTTATACATTGATGTGATAATTAGACAAGTAATATATAATCTATAGAGTAATTGCATATGTAAGTGATGGTGATTAAGTAAATTGATCATTAGTTGGTTGTATCCATATGTTTTATAATATATGAGGTGGAGTTAGTCCAATGTCGGGTTAAATGCTAGAATCAATAGTGATCTTAAACATTGAGATAGTACTTATACAAGTAATAGGATCATAGTTGTAGATCACACTTATTTGAGTTGATTTTTTATTAAATAGTCAATTTGATCATGTTTATAGATGAATATAGTGATTTTAGTCCAATTCAATACTAGAAATAAGTCGATAATAAAGATTTTGTTTGAATTTGCTATAGCAAGTTGGCTAGTTATTGAACTAGTTGTAGCAATTGCTGCAAAATATCTCAACAAGTTATTTACTTGTTGAATATTTTAAAGCAATTGCTGAAAATTTTGTAGCAGTTGTTGTAAATGCAGTAGCTATTGCTGAGTAATTCGTGACAATTACTGGGAAATTAGTAATAATTGCTGAAAAACTCTATAGCAAATACTATATATATGATATAGTTATTTCTATAAATTATGTAGCATTTGCTGAGAGGTCAGTAGCAATTGCTGCAATATCAGTAACAATTGTTGTAAATGAAATAATAATTGTTGTAAAACTATTGATAGTTTAAAATGTCATTTCTTAATACCTGCAATATTCAATGAAAAATATATTCAAATAATAATAATACTGATAATATTAAATAACAATAAATGTTAATTTTTTCATAAAATTAATATGGAAAATGAAACAAGTTCACAAACACCAAATAAAAGTGAGCATTCTTATGAAACATTTCGCTCCAGGCATGTAGTTCTCTTACGTCCAACCCTTTTGCATATGGAACATTTATTCTTTTTGCTTGGAAATGATTGTCCGATACTTGGCCGCCTCTTCTTTACTTTTCTTCTCATCTTTTCTGGCACAATATGTGGAGAAAGTATATCCCTTTCTAAAATCTCCTTAGGAACTTTTCAAAATTCTTCAAACGGCACGAGTTTAATTTTCTCCAGGTATACAAAAATGTATGTCTCTAACTTATAATAATGAGAAGTATACTCATAAATATGTCTTCCATAATCTTCACCATATTGACAGCAAAGCGCCGCCGTCGCATGCGGACAAGGTATTTTATCAATATTAAAGACTGTGCAAATACAAGATTCACAATGAAGATCAACCATTGCCACTGCATCATGACCGGAGACAACATATCTAAAATTGGCAATTTGATGAACCAATAGCTTGTTCCCTATATTAATATTCTTTCCAATGACCTCCTCTATCGAAGGGACCAAGATGGTTGAGGCATTAATGAACTCCATTCACCTTTGGTGAAATTTTTCACCAAACTTCTTATTTATTTCATCAAATAGAGAAGGAATGAGAAATTCTCTTTCAACAACAAAAAGTGCATTAATTGACTCAGCGATGTTTGATATCATAATACCAAACCTGTAAATTTTGCAGTAGATATTATAGAAATTAATAACTAATATTTTTAAAAATAATAAATTTTGCAGTAGATATTAAAGATGTTACAGCAAATGCAGTAGTTCTTGTGATAGAATCTGCAACAACTTCAACAATAGATGCAGCAATTAATAACACATACCTATTTTTTGAAAAAAATATCCTGCTCCATTGGTGAAATTAGATTTGTTCGAGGTGTGTGGCAGCCCCTGGAACTATTTCCCTAATTTGATTGAAATGGTCATTACGTTGTATGCTTGTGCAGCTTTGCAAAAGTGGTAGATGATTCTTCCATTATGAAAATTGATTCAAATGTTTTCACCAAGGTGCCACATGAAACAATCATAATGAGCAGAAGGGTAGACAATTGAAACTATTTTTTATAGTTGGATGCTGATCCGAAATTATGCACAATTTTGAAGTATCATCTATAAAATTACTCATTTGCTCAAAAAATATCGATAAGAGGCATCACACTTGGAGTTAACAACACAAAATGCAATAGAAAAAATATATTTTTCAGCATACTGTGCAACAACAGACAACAAAACTCTATCATACTTGCCTTTTAAAAATGTTTCATCAACGACTATGACTTTTCTCATATGCTCAAAACCAATAATCCAAGCTTCCATAGCCATAAAAAAATACTTAAATTAATCATCTTTACCGAGCTGCAATGACGTTTTGATCCCTGGATTTACAATGCTAAGCATTTAACGATACGCGTCAAGCACTGCATATCCATGCTCGTGTGTTCCCCTTATCAAAGATTTTAACATTTCACTTCCCTTCCAAAGTTTTCAATAACTGTCCTTACATCCTAATTCCACACGATGTGAGGTTATCATATCTCTTGTAGATGGTGCTTTATCCTTGGAAAACTTGTCTTTGAAGTATGCACCGATTACTTTAGTCGTAGCATGTAGATTGTGGCTCGTCAGATGTTGAGAATCATAAGTGTGAAACTTTTCATACTTTCTAATGTAAAATCTGTCACAACTTTTAAGCTTCACAGCTCTCAGCCACCACTTGCACTCAGGATGTACACACTTGACGCAATAT
>JAOTQJ010000002.1:3641797-3664178 GCA_025642045.1 Solanum sejunctum | reverse complement strand
AGTTAAGAATATATATTTGCTAATTAATATGTTTTTAAAAGACAATATATATCTTAAATATTTAATTTAATATTATTTATAAATACCTATATTTGTCTAATATAAATTTTTAACTTTAAATAATTAACTTTTATTTTTAAAATTTAATATAGCCTTGTAATTACACTCGTGCATCCAAACAACACACTTGTAATTATACTATAATTACACTCTGACGAACAAACAGGACAATGTAATTACCAGGGAGTGTAATTACAGGGGGTGTAATTACTACCCTGGTAATTACACCAATTCCAATTACCAAGTGGCTTTTCAAACTGACCCTTAATAAAAGTTTGTCTTAATCATTTAGAACTCAGTTATTAAGTCTTTGTTTTTTAGGTTTGAATCGTAATTATTCAAATTTTGATCATGAAGTAGTTACCATTGTCTAAAAAAGAAGATTGTAATCATTAAGTGTGTTCTTTTTATGTTAGAACTCTTAATGAGTTTGTATGGATCTCAATGACAAAGATCTGTAACAAAGTCTTAACATCTTAGTTCACCAAATTATTCATTCATTGATACCTCCCTGGCCCACTATTATCAACTATCGCCACTACGCCTATCATTATCAACCAGCACTACCCATCACCCACAACCATCGCCTCTGCCAATCACTACAATTAATTATCACCACCACTAACCATCATTTACAATCATCACTAACCTACCACAACAACCACCAATCTCTATCGAAAATCACCACCGTCAATCACCACTATTTATCTCCAATCATTGTCATCATTCGTCACCACCATTAGCTATCATTATCATCCACAACAACTATCAACTGCCACTACCAACTGCCAGTCACCATCAACCACTACTGCCAATCACCGTCACCATTGACTAGCTACTACATAACACCACCATTAGCAAACACCATCCCCAATTTGCACCACCATCCGCCATCGCTAGCCATTACTACCACTAACTGCCATATAATGTTTTAGAAATAATTTTGTTGATATAATATTAGATGAATTTGGTATTTTATTAAATTTTGTATTTTTTAGTTTATAAATAAAATACATTTTTGTACATTTAGATGTTGAAAGACAAACTGTCTTAATTATTTGGCACTTAGAGCTTAATACAACATCTTAATATTCAGGCGTGTATTTAGATTCACGCATCTAAATCTTAATGTACATTTTAATATTCAGACTCCTTAATCTTAATAAAATCAAATGATGAGGCCTTAGATCATGTGTTTCTCTTGTGATGTGATGCTATATCCCATGATAATTGTTAGCATCTGCAATTTTATGAGCTCGTGAAAGATAGAGTTTTGATTGAATTTCTTTCAGCTTCTTTTGAGTTGATGAGGAAAGAACAGCATAAAATTCTTCAAGAGAAGCAGAAGTCAAAACTGGAGACACATAAAACAGAGGACATTATAGAACTGCTGGAAGATAATAAGGAGGATAGAATAATTTTGGACAAAAATAGTGGAACAGATGGGATGACCACTCAACCTTCAGCAAACAGTGATCTGGGAAAAACTTCTTTTCCTCCACAGAATCCACCAGCTAGACCACGTGTACCCCCTGGCTTTAAAATCACTGTGTTGGATAAGAATTCCGGCTCAAATTTGAGCCATTCACGCGTGACAGAGGTATTTACTTTTTCTATTGATTACTTTTTACTTAATTTTCTCCAGTAGAGTAGTTTGCTTGAGTCCTTTTCTAATTAAAAAAAAAGAAGAAAAGGAAATAAGCATAACGGGAAACAATAACAGAGGATTTTTCATTTTGTCTTAGTTCTTTGTCTATTGATACTGGATGTGGAGTTTAAGAAGCTAAGGAAGACTTTTAATATACAAGCTAAATATATGCAAAGTACCAAAATTACTGTACTACCATCAATTGAATGAGCGGGTAAGAATTCCACAGCCTTCATCTTTTGTTCTCCTGATAGAAGATTTTTAGATCAAGTGAATTTGTACAATCATGTTAGTAAGGGTAAAATGATATATTTTCCAAATACAAAAGGTGTGATCTTTTTGAATAACCTAGAAAAAAATGTCACAAAATGAAAAAGAGGAAGTATATACTAAAATCCTCCCTGATGATCTTTTTTTGCTTCTACTTTGGATTGATAACAATGAGGAAATCTTGTATCTATTAGCTGGACTGAGCTATGGAATATTTATCCATTATACATAAACCGGCTCATAATCTTGCCGTGCTAAAAGTGACTGATGTGGTTTGCTCGACTTTTAAGTTCCAATTGATTTATTTAGGTCTATGAGTTTCTAGGAATTAGTAAAAGCTTTTGTGATGGAGAGCAGTAGCTGTGTGGTTATATGTAAATCACCCTGTTGCTTGATGATGGAGTTTTAAGTTTGAGTTGCATCCATGACATATTACAGGCGATGACATCTGTCCAACTGTCTTCCACTGTGAATCTGCTGGTCTTAACTATTGATTTCCTGGTCTTTATGTCTTCTGGCTAGGTTGGACAATCTGATACTGAAGAAAGCCTATTGGAAGCCAAAGCCTATGCTGCCCCAAATGGTATTCTTCATACTGTAGAGAGACAGACCTTGCAAGAAATTAGCTCGAGTTATAAACTTGAATATAGGAGTTCACACACATCACTTTTGAAGAAGAATGACCAAATTGCTGATCTGTCAGTGAGATCAGATACTTCTGACAGGAGACTTGGCATGGAAGATCATTTCAATCGGAGTGCAACTCTTTTAGAGACCCATGAAGGCTTGGATGAGCCTGGAATTATTGAACACAGTACCCAGCATTCTGGTAGCAAATTTGCTAGGTCTAGCCACGACCCTTCAGCATCAATCTTGTATAAGATATTTGGAAACGTTATGGCAGTTAATGCTGGCGACTCTGAGGCTCCAGTTACGGTAATAGTTTTGCACACTTTTTCAGCTTTGTTGGCGTTTGACCATGAAAACCAAATATTATTTGGAAGTTTAAAGTTAGAGTTGAAGTTGTGTTTGACTATACTTTTTACAAAGTATATTTAGAATTTGAATGTACTTTTTCTAAGTATGGTTTATGCCCTAAATTTTTAAAAGATAGTGGAATCACACAACTTGATAAATATACCTGAAAAATACAATTATAATCTGCTCTAAAAGAGTAATATCTCAAAATAGATAGTCACATAATGTCATAAATTAGATCCCGTATCCGGGCTACTAGATACTATTACATAGATTTTCACTTTCTTTGAAATATTTGAAGTTGGAGTTGAAGATAAAGTTCTGTTTGGTTATAGTTTTTGTAGATATATTTGGTTGTTTGAAAGAATTTCTCCTAAAAAACATGAAACATATTTTAAATGGATCATTACTGTAAAAAATAAAAAATTTAGGGTAAAATTAAATTTGAATAAGGAAAATATGTGAAAAATGTAAAAACAGGATTATTGGTGTTTTCCAAATATCAAGTTGTATTTGGAATTTTCATGGCCAAATGCTGATGATATAGAATAAAGTGAAAAGGTTCTCCCGAAAAAAGTGAATAATTCTCATGGTTAAATGGGTTGTAACCCGTTTGACCATGAGAATTATTCACTTATTTCCAGATTTTTTTTTCACTTTATTTGAAAATCAATGTTTGCGATAAAAGTGTCAAATACAACTTGATGTTGTATTTAGAAAACACTTAAAACCTTGTTTTTGCTTTTTTCATTTTCACTGTATTTTCTTTTTCAAATTTTATCCTAAATTTTTATAAAAATGACCTCATAAATTATACTTCATATTTTTTCGGAAAAGCACATTCATACAACTAAATATTATTTGCAAAATTATAGCTACACAACTCTATCTCCAACTTCATAAATTTCAAATAAAGTGAAAATATTTGTAATAGTATGCAATAGCTTGTCTATGGATCTAATGTATGACATTAAGTGACTGTCAATTTTAAGATATTACTCTTTTAGAGCATATTTGGTTCTTTGTATGAGGTAATTAATCAAGTCGGGTGATTTTGGTAGGTTTTAGAAATTAAGGGGTATAAATCATATTTAGAAAAAGTAAATTCTTAATATACTTTGCAAAAAGTATGGCCAAACACAACTTCGACTTCAAAAATTCCAAATAAAGGAAAAATAGTTTGTTTTCATGGCCAAACACTAAACAATCCATCCTATAACCCCCATTACCCTGCCAATACAAACTCCTCCCCTAAAATTGCTACAACTATGAGGTGGTAAAAAGTTCTTAGGTTGATTTCATCCTCTGGTTAGGGTAAAACTCATGTGTTTTATGGACTAAGGTTGTCAGCGTGATCCCTGATGGGTCCAAAAATTCTTTTCATCTGTTGTGTCTGTTTTCCTCTCCAGTTTTGGAATATTCATCAACATTCTTAATTTTACTTAGCAGTAAATATACATAACACACTTATGGCTTACGTACCAGTTGTTTATTTTCTTCATTTGACTTTACCCCCAGAATCACAATAATAAACCAAATGACATGTTGGGCTCCAAGGCTATACAGTCTTCGAAGTTTGCTCAGTGGTTTATGGAAGAAGGTATCCTTCCGTTTATGGTGTTTTGCTTTTTCTTTTTGCCTTTGTTAGTTTCTTTTCTATCGAGGTTCTAAAATTCTTTTTTTAACCTGTCTTGTCTTGTTTAATATCGTTGTAGATAGGAAAACAACAGAAGACTCCTTGTCAAGTAGGCCAAATGATTTGTTTGCCTTAATTGTTGGTGGCGATAAAACCATATCACAGGCTTTTGATGGGAATGTTTCACAAAGCTTTCCATCTGAATATTTCAATCAGAGTCCTGAGCCTACAAGTACGGTCACAGTGCATATGTCTTCTGCACCAGTTGGGGTCCGCGAGCCTATGTATGATTCTAGTAAAAGGGAGGCGGCTCCATTGATCCTTACTTGTGAGGACCTTGAGCATAAAATGTTGTCAGAGTGTGGTGAAAAGAAATCTAATCTGCAGCCTACTTCACGAGTTAGTGGTACTAATCGCTTAAACACTGAAGAAAAACTGGTAAATGTGGACAGCAATGCATCTCAACACCTCCTCTCATTATTACAGAAGGGGCCAGATTTCACAAATATGACAGGGAAGGGCAGTACTGGCACTGAAGCCCAGGATGGACACGATGAGTTTACCGTGCATGACAGATCTAAGGAGGAAGATACCAGGGATTCTCACTCTTTAGGGAAGGCAGTTACACTTGAAACACTTTTTGGATCTGCTTTTATGAAGGAGCTGCAATCTGAACAAGCTCCAGTTTCAATTCGGAAGAACTCAGTTGGTTCTGGACTAATTGATGATTCTGAGGCACGCAAGTCATCCTTGTCTGGTTTTGATGATGATTCAGAAGGTCTGCCTTTACCGTGTGTTTCCTATGATCAGTCTGAAATGCCAGTGCACCATCGTCTTGCACAACCATCGTCTCTGCAGTCTCATTCCTTGCAAATGAGCCAAGGGAGGCCATTATTTCATCCTATGGATTCTGGTCCTGCTCATTTAAATCCTCAGATTCTCGACTGTCGAGAGGGCATGGCTTTACATGAAGCTCCTAGTAGTCAGTTTTCTGGGAATATGAATCGACCTCCATTTCACTACCCTAATGGTGGGCTGACAGGGTTTGATCTCCCTGCTCACCATCCTATGCTGCAGCAGATGCACATGGCTGGAAATAACCATCCTCATCTGCTACATGACCATCTAAGGGGCCAACAGGTTCCTTCACATCTCAGTAATCAAGCAGCTAACATTATGCAGGAAGTTAACAGAATTCAAGGTTTCACTTATGTGCCACATCAAGTCAACATTATTGGCCGTACTGTGCAAATGCCAGGTAAAACCTTAAGTGTCCTGTCTTGGCAGCTGTGTGTGATGATATTTTAGAGATTAAACCTCAAAGAGCTTGTTCTTTTCTTATCTTGCGGAGTTTAATGCATAGATTTCATTTCTTCAATGCTTTCTACTTTTCCTCAGTTTTGCCATCATGATAATTTGAGAAAGCATGCGTGCATCTTTCTTTCTAGATGACGCCGCAGAATGGGGTTTCTCTTTCTGATCTTGCTGAACTTAAAGCACATATTTCAGCTCAACTGTGACCTCTGCTTGTTCCTTAGTTTTTCTATCATGATGGTGTAAGAAAGCACGGGCATCTTTCTTTATACTGTTTTTCTATCATGATGGTGTAAGAAAGCACGGGCATCTTTCTTTATACTCCTTTCCTGTGCCCTTGAGTATGCACCAATTCTGCAGTTTTAAATTGCTGTGTTGGTTACTGTCACATTGCGGACTATAATGAATTTCACTACATCTTATAATTACAAGGGGCTTCTTCGGATTTATCTTTATATGATAATCCTGTATATTGTTGAGTGCCATCAAGTCAAAATGAGGATTTAACATGACCAAATGTTGAGTAATCTGTCATCAGCTTTAGCTTTTCCTCAAAATTGTGTGTACCCTTTGCTTATGATTTGGCCTTTGAGGCTTGAGAGAGTGAAGTATGCTCTTCCCCATCCCTAACTACGCTTCTCGATGGGAGATGTCAAGACTTCTGCTGTTGGATAGTCAATGGTCCCTGGGAAACCCATAATACTTTAAAAGATGTGCATATCATTCATTCTAAGTAGTGCATTGCGCTGTTCTTCCTTTTATTGGTGTGATACTTTGATACTTTTCTGGTTGAGGATGCATTTCTGCTGATGTTTAAATAGCTGGGTAAAAATTGGACATTAAAATTTTACTTATTTCACTCAGATCCAGATATCAACAGCAGAAACAATCATCCTGAGGCCATGCAAAGGCTTGCTGAGAGGCAACTTAGGGCTCCTAAGCAGATCAACCCTTTTGTCGGTGGCAATGTCCAGGGGATGTACAGTCACGAGATTGACATGGGATTGCGATATAGATAGTTGATCATGGAAATTCTCGTCGGTAGCAGCATTCTGCAACTGAGTACCTTTTTTATTTTTTTTGGTGTGTGTTAACCGAGAATCTGCTGTTACTACTCTGCCATGTTGTGCTACCTTTACTATCAAACCATATCCCTGGGGAAGTAATTGGATACCATTTGGCCTTCTACTTTTTTGCATGAGGGGCATGCATATGGACTCCTGGGAAGTGGTGTAATTTTAGACTTTATTTTCTTGTACTTTGTAGGGTACGGTCTCATATTGGCAACCAGCTAATCGTGAAGGAAAACTGGTGTCTGTATCAACATTTCTGTCTTTTGTGCATGCATGGTTCAATTACATTTGGTCTTTCATAATTTTCCCTTTTGATGTTCCCTTTGCGGATTCCCTTTACAGATGGTGGGATAAAATAATTTCGGGAATAGCTAATATCTCAAAAGAAATATGAGATAAGGTTATCTTCAAATTTTATCTTGAGATTAATATTCTTATGGAAAATTTACATAAATACATGACATGTTTTTTTATATTTTCTAAAAAGTCCTACCGTTTTAATTATTTTTAAAAAAATCCTATTTTTTCTTGTCTTTTCAATTGTTAGATACATGACCATTCACTTCCCATTCTTTTTTTTAACTATACTAAAGTAATGCCTAAATTAAAGGCTCCATATATGACATTTAATTTACAATTATATTTTTCTTGATTTTCTCATTTATTTACGATTATCTTCTCTAATGATTTTCTCATCTTTTGTTGAAATATAATGGTAACTTATTAGATCTTTTGATTTGTCACAGGCAGGGAATGATTCTTTGCATTAAAACTCTCATTTATTTGATAGTTTTATTATCCAAAAAAAAATAAAAACATTTACACTATCAATGTTGTGCCATATACATAATTATAGATATGATACAATTGACATTATTATAAAAACATTAGTGTTTATGTATCAAACAATAAAATTTGAAAATGTCTACAGATACATAACTTTCGAGTTACATAAGTGTGAGTGTATGAATTTGATAGTAAAAGATAACGAAATTTGTAAAAGTTATGCATCAAATACATAACTATTAACCTGATACATACTAATTTGTGTTTTAATAAATTAGGATTATCTATCAAAATTAATATTTGAACGCAATGCGTTATGCATGTTAAAATGTAACGTATCATAATATTTAAAAAAATAAATTATACATTAATTTAAATAATAAAAACAACTAGATACATTTATATGACAATAAAATTCGCGTCGAGAAAATAATAATCAAGGAATGAAAAATATTGCAACAATCAGTATTTTATTTCAAGGAGTGAGTTCTACAATCTCTATGAGTCCTCTAATTCGCCTTTTAAATATAAATTCAAAGACTATTTAGCTTGTTCTTGAATCTTAAAAAAAACTTGATTGATTTGATCTTGACTTATATTCGAATTTAAGGGCTTTTGGGCTTGATCTTGAATTCGGTAGTCTTGATCTTGATGCATTCTTGAACTTGAATGCTTGATTTCTTGAATTCTTCTTGTTGCTTGTAGAGAAATTCGCACGTTTGATCCACGAGCTCTTTCTGGCTTCTTGTTAGAATTCTTGATGTGTATTCTGAATTATGAGAAGCCTTTTATATAGTTGTAGATTGGAGGAGTCATGATGGAATCAAACCCTCTTCTGGCCAATCAGATTTAAGGTGACATGGCGCAAAGTGATAAGAATAAGACTCCTTTCAAGTGACATGGCAATATTTGATTGGTTGAGACACATCACTTGTACATGTGGAGTATATTTATTGGTCTTTGATTGAGATAGGAATGCCACATCATTTTGACACGTGGCATGACCCTATTGTCTTCTTTGTTTGACTTGGCATTCCACGTTATTTGACATGTGGCGTTAAGTGAGCCTCTTGGATGAAGGGATATTGGCCTATAGAAAGTGGATCATCTTTTGTAGCCCAATTAAATGAATTTGGACTTTTAATTAAATCCATATTTTATTGAATTTTATTTAATTAACTCAATTATATTAATCCATAACATTTATGTTTTGGACTAATATATTCTGAATTTAATATAATTTGAATCATATTATAAAATTCATATTTTAATAAATTTTATATGATTGCAAATGTCCCTTACTTCAAGTCTTGGCAAGATCTTTTGAAAACTAGACTTGAAGCATTAATTTGATATCATAATTGTCACGCCCCGAGCCTATACCCTGGACGTGGTCGACACTCGAAAACCATTTCTGGCCCCAAGCATACCACTTGACCTGACTACTTACTCAGCGGAAGACTTAACAATAGTGAAAAAGACTAAATAGAAGCAACCTACTACTTTAGAAACTATCTGCATAAGCTGAATATAGAACTCAAAAGCAACATTTGAAATATACTGGAACTAAAGTACTGACTCATGATCTATGGAACCTCTACTAAAGCTGTATGAAAGGACTACTGGGACAGCCCTAAGTAGCCAGAACTAGAAATAAAAGCTGAAATGAAATACAATAATTCAGGAGCCTCTGACTGAGAAGAGGCCTCACCAATTGACTAAAAGTTGTCTAGTCCTCAACGAAGCGGCTGATGAGGAGCTCTATCACCTGCGTCTGCATCATAAAATGATACAGGTTTTAAGGACGTCAGTATATGGAATGTACGGTATGTAAGATGGCCAAAACATTTAAATTAGAATATCCTAACATATCATGGAAGACATAATCATTATCATAAATGAGTTAACAATAATCACAAGATTGGTATGCTGAAAATAACATGCTGAAAATTTATAAGTAAAACTTAGTTTTCTTACCTTGGGGAGTTTCTCTAACTGACAACCACCACTATGAGCTTTGTGGTGATACAACGTCTTGCCCATACTGCCAGAGTCGTCCCGTACTTTGCCGGGGTAGGGGATGAATAACTAGGGGAGTGGATCTATCCCAAAATTGGAGCATCTTAGTGGTTAAAAAGGAAGGTACTATAGTACAATCCTATCCTATGCTGACTACATAGTTTATGAGTTTGAGTAATTTATTCTACTCTCACCCATATCAGTGCTTAATACTACTCCTAAAATACTTTATATATCTCATACTCATATGATCATAAATTCTTGAAAATTAGCTTTCTTGGGGACTTAGCCCAGCTTACTACTTAGCTTTCTCAACTGAAATCTTTAACTTTACTATAACTACTATCTTTATGTTTTTTCAATCATGCTAGATTACTCAACTAAAATGCCAAGAAAATCTTCAAGATTTTAGCTAAAAATGCAAGAATGATTCAAGAAAGGGATTCTTTAACTAGTCTTGAGCTATAAGTTGTATGGGTGTTCATGAAATTCACATGAATTCACAGGAAATCATTTATAACTTTAAAAATCTTGGAATCAATACTTTCATAACAATTAAAGAATCAAGAGTCATCATCATTCCATCAATAATCTATGCATACATAGGGAAATTTACTGTACTTTAAAAGGTTTTCATGAAATTAATCTAAACCAAGACTTGAGACTTCTGCGATGAAAACTAGGTTATACTTTTCTAAAATATTCTAAAAATAATGATTTTAGAGTGGCCTAACATACCTTGGAAGGAATTCTTGAAGAATTCTTACGCCCTACCGAATCTTGAATTCTTGAGCGTAAGTTTCTTGAGAGGGTTTGCTTACTTGAATGTATGAATGAAAAATAATACATTTTTGAACTCAATTCGTATTAAAATTAACTTAGTTTAGAATATGGAGAATGGAAAAAGTCAAAATTACCCCTCCCTTTTAAAAACAAAATCTTCCCAACTCCTACACTAGTGCGTGACGCGCACTAGTGTTTTTTAGCATTTTTTTTCATGAATTTTTGTATTTTGTCAAATTTTGGAGAAAAATCAAAAAGTGATTCCGCGTTCACTTCGCGTCGCGGAAGGGATACGAAAACTCCACTGTTTTAAGCTCATTTTGACAAAAATAGTTTGCATTTTTTTGAGTTCTTGCTGAGTCCAGAATATATTGACTTGATTTTTCGCACTGATCGTAAATCCGGTCTCGAATTTTCAAATAGAGCAAGGAAAGACACATTACGTGCGAGGTCAATTCTAGGGTATTTTTGCAAGAAAATCTATGCATACATAGGGAAATTTCTTGAACTTTAAAAGATTTTCATGAAATTAATCTAAACCAAGGCTTGAGACTTCTAGGATGAAAACTAGGTTATATTTTTCTAAAATATTCTAAAAACAATAATTTTAGAGTGGCCTTACATACCTTGGAAGGAATTCTTGAAGAATCCTTAAGCCCTACTACCGAATCTTGTACTCTTGAGCGTAAGTTTCTTGAGAGTGTTTGCTTACTTGAACGTATGAATGAAAAATAATACGTTTTTGAACTCAATTCATATTAAAAACTAACTTAGTTTAGGATATGGGTGTGAAAAAGTCAAAATTACCCCTCCCCTTAAAAAATGAAATTTGTCCAGCTCCTACCGCGCACTAGTGCTTTTTAGCACTTTTTCACGAATTTTCATATTTTTTCAAATTTCGGAGAAAAATCAAAGTGTGGTTCTGCGTCCACTCCACGTTGCGGAAGGGGCGAGGAAACTCCACTATTTTAAGCTCACTTGGATAAAAGTAATTCACATCTTTTTGAGTTTTTGCCGAGTCGAAACCATTTTTTGACTCAATTTTTTGCACTGATTGCAAATCTGACCTCAGATTTGCAAATGGAACGAGGAAATACACATTATGCGTAAGGTCAATTCTAGGGGTATTTTCATCATTTATGAGGTATTACAATAATTTCCATATTATTTATATATACATGGACTTTATATTTTTTTGAATTACACGACTCTTTTTTTTTGGGCGGATTTTGGCCTTTTTTGGTGCATTTAATGCACAAATATTTTTGTTTCTTGTGTGCATGGTTACAGCCACCAGCAACTGCCATCTTCTAATCCTTTTTGGGATTCAAAGGAGTTAAATATCCTAATTTTTTTAGGATAATAAATTGACACCTCTATTGTGAATACTTGAGAGGAGAAATTAATTGTTTTTAATACAATGAAAACGTGCACCCTACAAATTCATCTTTAATAATGCAAAGTTACCGTCACCATATAACTTTACATCCTAATTCTTTTAGGATTCAAATTCCTCTCCTAATCCTTGTTTCTTTAGCAAATTTGCATGTGTCATTGCCGACATACAATCCTAATCCCTTTTGGACTCAATATCTTCTCTTAATCCTTGTCTCTTTAGGAGTTAACTTCTCCTACCGTACTCCTCTATAACTAGTCCCATTTTTCATCGGAGGCATTATTCAGAGATCTTGTCAACGAAAATTGCTTGTCTGCTTATGGAATATTTGTTTCCAGGTAATTTTCTTCTCCCCTTTTTAATCACATGGGTGTTTTGTATTTCATATGAAAGTGACTTAAATAAAGAATATACATTTGATTAACCATCAAGAAATAACTTCTTTGGTTGATGAATAATCTCTCTCTTTTTTTTTAATCACATGGGTATCTTGTATTTCATATGAAAGTGACTAAAAAAAAGAATATACATGTATTTAATTCATCAAGAAATAAATTCTTTAGTTGATAAATAATCTCTTTTTTTTTTAACCACATGGGTATCTTGTATTTCATATGAAAGTGACTAAACGAAAGAACATACATATACTTAATTCATCAAGAAATAGTTTCTTTGGTTGATGATCATGTTTTCTTTCTCTTAATCACATGGGTACTTTGTATTTCTTATGAGAGTGACTAAAGAAAGAAAAGAATGTACATATATTTAATTCATCAAGAAATAATTTTTTCCGTTAATGAATCATGTTTTCTTTCTTTCTTTTTTAATCACATGCTCCTGTTTGTAACAAATTTTAAAGTGATAAAATATAAATTGCAATCACAAATAAAATATGAAGAAACATAATTTTATTCATAAGCAATATGGGTACAAATCTGTTACTCCCTTGATTCTTCTCTCATGATATTTCTCCATGATTCGAGGGTTGTTAGTGGTGTATTTCTCGAACATAGGATGATATATTTTGATCTCTATGGATATTTGAGATGTCTTTTCAAGGGAATATAATACCCTTTATGTAGGCATGAATTAGGATTTAAGGTAGAGTAGCCTCCAACAAACCCTAATTGAAATAGGACTCATCTTGTTGAGTCCTATAAAATTTTGATGTCTATAAATGCTCCCTACTTTAAGGCTTGTCAGAGTGTAGACTTGATGAAACTTCAAGACGAGACTTGAATTACTCTTTCTTTCACCTTTACGGTTTCGTAGCTTCAGATTTAAAGATTAGATTTATGATAAAAGAGATGATGGATAGATTTGGTTCCACTGGACGTGCCAGTTTGTTTAAAATAAATTTTAAAGTGATAAAAAATAAATTACAATCACAAATAAAACATGAAGAAATAGACTTTTATTCATAAGCAATATGGGTACAAATCTGTTACTCCCTTGATTCTTCTCTCATGATATTTCTCCATTATTCGAGTCCATGATTCGAGGCTCATTAGTGACGTATCTCTTGAACATAGGATGATATATTTTGATCTCTATGGGATATTTGAGATGCCTTTTCAAGGGAATATATCCTTTATATAGGCATGAATTAGGGTAGAGTAGCCTCCAAGAAACTCTAATTGAAATAGGACTCATCTTTTTTGAGTCCTACAAAATTTCGATGTCTACAACTCCCAAATAATTTTATTTTTATCCCTTTTGTGAAAAGAATAAAATAAAATACCTACAATGAAAATTGATGCTCTTGCTTTTTTTTTTCTTTGTAGTAAAGAGTCCATATTGTTGTATTTCTTATCAACATAGTCCCCAATTTTTTTCGTTGTAGGGCTATAATTCAAGATTCTTATTACAACAACAACAACATTACCCCAGTGCCTCAAAGGCTCCCGCCCATTGCGGGGTAAGGGGGGGGGTCGAATGTACGCAGCCTGACCCTTATGTTTAAAAACATAGCGCGACTGTTTCCGAATGACCCATGATGAGCGTCGAGAGTTGCATTGACTAACTGCTACTTCACAATTGAAAGAAGCGCAGACAGTTTAAAGAGCCATTTTACTTTATTCCATCATACCCCAAAGCCAAAAAATAGTGAATCTTTGGCTCCATCTGAGATTGATGGAATTCAAGATTCTTATTATTACACGAATTTGATCTTGAGGTGTGAAGGGATGGATCCGCATTTCTCCACTTTAAGCCAGTTAATTTCATGGTAGTTCTTATCACGCAAAAGAATGAATACGCATTGCCGCCTTAAGAACAAGGTAACTTTATGGTAGTTCTTTCACGCAAAGGAATGGATACTCATTCCCACCTTAATAACAAGGTAACTTTCATGGTAGTTCTTATTGCTCAAAGGAATGGATACTCATTCCCACCTTAAGAACAAGGTAACTTTCATGGTAGTTCTTATTGCGCAAAGGAATGGATAATCATTTCTGCCTTAAAAACAAGGTAACTTTCAAGGTAATTCTTATCGCGCAAAGGAATAGATACTCATTCCTGCCTTAAGAATAACAAAGAGCTTTTCTTAACAATATTACATTGGCATATTTTTTTGTCTTTTTGTGCTTAAGTTCATCACTAATGACTTCTTCTATTCCTTGCAGTTTGAAAAGATGGTGATTTTCAGGTAATACATCTCTCCTTCCACCAAACTTAAGTATCTTGTAGTCAAAACTGAAGATGGGGTGGAGCAAACTAGGTTCCTGACTCAAACTCCATTGGCTGGTCGATATGCGAGTCCGTGACCTTCTTTGGAAAACCTACTTCATATGGCGAATTAGACTTCAGTGAAAACTCACAATTCCAATAAGCTACTCAAATTGTGGTCTCTTCAAGCACCAGATAGTCATCATGCCAACAATGCAACTTCCCTTCAAAGCTTAGGTCATCGCATAATTCAAGGTGTGGTTCGCTGGTAAGACACTATGATAGTTGAGGGAGAGTATGCCACATTCCAAGTTATTGGGAGTGAACCAAAGATGTACTTGGTAGGTGTCAAGAAGTTTTAGGTATGGCTCACATTTATGATGCCGTATATGCATCACTTTTTACTTATGATCGTAATTCAGATATTTTATGAGAATTCTGTGAAGCTTGGTGCCCCAAAACAAACACGTTTCTTACATATGTTCAGGAATCGTCCATTTCTTTATGGGATTTACATGTCCTTGGAGGCTTACTAATTTTATGTTCTCTTTAGGAAAAATTGGTACCTGAGGTCAAAGAACTTACTAGGTTTGATGAAAAGAAGACAAAATATCTTCCTGGAACTTGTGAATATTTATTTGCGGCCTATCATCATATTTGAGGTGCTAACCGAAAGGTATATTTTAGCCAATGGATAGAGTTTTGGTGCAAGAGACCCTCAAGGTATGGACTTGCTCCACCTAGGTAGGAAGAGAAATCTTCTCGTATTGAACTAACATATAATCCTAGTGGAACTTTGCCTGACACAAAGAGATGGTCACATGTTGAAGAAATGGTATTCTCCAAGATCAGGGTGAACTCTAACAAAAGAGATAAGACATATCTGGTAGCCTTCTTATATTGTTGTTTGTGTGCTTTTGTCCTTCCAAATAAGGAAGGCCATTACATTCGTCCTGGGACTTACAAGATGGTAAGCTTGATGGTGAGTGGAAAAAAGGTCAGTCTCATAATTTCGGTGTTGGTCAGTATCTACAATGGTTTGAATAAGATCTCCACTGCATCCCAATTTAATCAAATTATAGCCTGCTTCCCCATTTATTATGTTTATGGTTGACTTGCTCATTATTTCAAGACTCATTTCGCATTTGCCAATGGGCCCTTTATTCGTACTATGGTAGTATATTCTGGAGAATATGCCGTAAGGTACTTTGATAAAAATGATGCGAGAAAATGTATACATGGTGGTGAGAATGTTGTTTGGTCCTCTACTATGCTGGCTAAGAAGTATACTTACTTTTATGTAGATAATGATCGTGCACCAGAGTTGGAGATGAGCTACTTCATGAGTATTCGTTTCAATTATCTTCCCTTTAGATGCAAAAATTCATTTATCATTGAGCCATCCAACCTACACTGCTTCAGTCGTCAATTTGGATTCTTCCAGAATATTCCTAGTATTATAATATACGCAGTTCTCCTTTGGACAAGGGACTTATATTTTGGCGGATCTGCACTATGAGTTGATCTTCATCATGAGCAACTTTTCCCCTAACCATGCGTAATGCGGGAGACTCTTTTGGATCTGACTATCAGATTTAGTGGAAGAAGACTCATGGGAATATCCTTAGTGATCATTTGCAGGGTGTGGTGAATGCTGCTGGACCAACTCCTATTGTATCCTTAGAGGGTTCAGATAAAGTACATATATCCAAAGTCCTCAATGTTGATGCGTCTGACACTCTTTATTTAGGTGCCAAGGCATCCAAATAGCGTAATAAAGGAAAATCTCGACTCCCTCTAGTGGTACCAAAAGAAAAGACATCTACTCAAGCTATTTGAGTTCCTAAAAGGTTGCTTCAATATGAGAGTGAGAGGAGTAGTAGAGATCGCTGTTGGAAGTGAACAAGGGTACGTCCAGATGAAAATGCTACTACACCCGTGGTTGAACTATATGATAAGACAAGTAGACCCTCGAGAACCATAACGACCGCTATTAAAGAGGTATGGTTTAGACTTCCCTTATCGTGTATATCTTAGGTTCCTTTTTTGATTATTCACCCCCCTATTTTAAATGCATGTGAATAAAAGGACAACTTTTGTCTCTTGTGATGAGGTCAAAGATACTTTGAAGTCTAATGCAGGCGACCACCCAATGGTCGCTATGTCCGTATTTGATGAGAAAAGAGTCATCCTAGATGCTTAAAAGAATTTCATCTCTTCTCTTTGGAAATTATTTGAAAGAAACTTTCTAAATGTGATGTAGATTCTGCCTCCTCTCTTAAAGATGAAATCCAAGTAATTATCAAGGAGATAAAATGCAAGGATGTGGACATCTCACCTTTGATAAAGTTATTAGACTCTTTCTTTAAGTATGCTACCTCGTATGACCAAGCAAGATCAACCCTTCATGATGTGGATGTGGAGACTGCATGAAAAGAGTTGTTTCTAGCAGTCGAAGAACGTCTTTCAAATGCCATGCTTGAGGAGTATGAGAAAGTTAGAGTGATGTCCTTTCTCCAACAATCACTGGGGAACATGAACAAGAACATAAACGAGCTATGCAAAAAGGCACAAGCTTTGGAAGCCCTTTTAGTGACTACCAAGGATGAAGTCAAAGAGGCCAAGCTAACTACCGCGCTTGAAGATAAGAGATTTGATGCATGCTCTGACATAGATTTGTCCAATGGTTTGGAACAAAAGAAGGAGTATCTAGAGGCTTTGCGTCAAGAGCTGATTAACTACAATTTATGCTTAGATTAGATTTATTTTCCCTTTTTTTAATCTTCTTTTGCTTATTTTATTTTCTTTAGAGTTTAGATATGTTGGACGATTTATGATATTGATATTTTTTTTCTTGTCTTACATTATATGTCTTTATGGCCTCTTTCTTTTATTGCATTCTCCCACTTGAATTTGCTCTGGTTTGTGATGTTTAACAATCCAAACTTGACCTATAGCTTATAGGCCAATAAGAATATCATAAGCTCTATTTGCAAACACTGCGAATATTAATGCTTCAACTTATAAGATAAGTCTTAAGGACTTCCACAACTTGAACATTTTAACTTTCAAACTTGATGATTTTCTTTTGTTAGTTTGAAAGCATTTAGCAATCTAGAACATCCACTTGAAGGCTTCAATTTTCAACTTCGTAAAATTTAAAGACTCTGATTTTGTCCATTTGCTTGATTTGGGATTACTCCACAAGTTTCGGAGATTTAAATGCTTCAACTCCCAGACTTGGAGGGTTTGAAGGCTTTAACTTGGGAGCTTAGAGGATCTAAAGACTTCAAGTCGCATATTTGGACGATTTGAATACTTTCAAGTACACTATTAGTGAGGCTCATATTTTATAGAGGTAGGCCCCCATCAAGTCACCACCATTTGGTATGAGTCCAAAGTTTGGTTAAAGGTGCTCATAGCTTTAATACTTATGTAAGAGATCAAGTGGGGACATATAGTTTTTGACACTTATGCAATTGAACTTAGAATATAATTCCAAAATGAAGAGGATCAAATCACAATGTAGTTCTGAAAGAGTGAGTATTGTTTTTGGTGCACCGTACACAATTTATACTCTTGCGCCAGGAGTAACATGCAATTTATACTTGTACGTCATGGAGCGTCATCTTACTTCAAGGGTGGTACCTTTTGAGGAATTTGCTTTTGTGGGACCAATCCTTACACCATCCGCATCAACAAGTTTGTAAGCGCCACTTGAATACGCTTCTTATACTACATACAGTCCATCCCACTTCGAGGTGAATTTGCTTCCAGACTTATGTGAAGTGACAATGGGTCTCCTTACTGCGAGACCCTGGTATCCGACTTGAAAACACATCAGGTAAACCTTTTTGTTAAAAGCACGAATAGACGAGCCTGATAACATTCAAGATTTTGTTAAGCTTCGAGCCTATTTTTATCTAGCGCTTCTAACTCAAAGAGATGTCGTTGAGCGTTCTCTTCTTTGGTAAGTCCCTCTTGAGTAGAAAGTCTTAAGGAAGGTATCTATTGCTCAAGTGGCAGGACTGCCTCCAAAAGCAAGCGAATATGGGGTTGCTTGAGTTGGTGTGCGATATGTTGTCCTATATGCCCACAAAGCTTCTTTCATTCTTTCATGCCAGTCTCATTTGGACTTGGAGACTACTCTCTTTAGGATATTGCACAAAGTCTTATTGAACGCTTCAGCAAGACCATTGGCGACAGCATGATACATAGAGGATTTTCGCTTCTTGAAGTCAAAAAGATCACAAATCTCATTCATCAATTTGTTATCAAATGGCTTGTCATTGTCGGTCATTATGTATCGAGGAATGTTGACTCGGTATATGATATTCACCCGAATAAAGTTTGCAACATTCTCTTTCTTTACTTCTTTGAGAGAGACAACTTCGGCCAATTTCGAGAAGTAATTTTTTGCAGCCAAGATATATAGGTGTCCACCAGAAGATTTTGGGAGTGGTCCAACTACATCCAATCACCAAGTATCGAATGGCCAAAATGCAACAGTCGGGTGTAAAACTTCAGGCTGTTGATGTATGAAGTTCACATGGAATTGACAAGCTTTGCACCTTCAAGCATAATCCAAGCAATCTTTTACCATGGTTGGCCAACAATACCCCATTCTCTTTATATGAAAATTGAGCTTTGGTCCAGATTGATGCGATCCACATACTCCCAATGTGCTTCCTGTAGAGTTTGACTTGCTTCTTCCTCTCCCAGACATCAAAGGAGTATCCCCTCAAATGATATTCTATATAGTGTGTCCTTATAGTAAAGGAAATAAGGTGCACGATGACGAATGTAAGTCCTCCTTCTGGTATCTTCTCGGAGTATCCCGTAATATAAGTAGTTGATGACAGTTTGTTGCCAATCCTCTTTGTTGACTTCAGAAACTGTAACAACATGCTTGAGCTTATCCTCCATATGTTCATCTTCATCCAGTAGTGGTACTACCTATTTTTGGCAGATAGTAACTTGCATTTGATTAGGAAGAGTTAGAGTCGAAGCTAGAGCAGCTAAGGCATTAGCTGTTTTATTTTCATTTCTTGGCACATGTTGCAGGGTTACATCTCCAAGTCATCCTATTAACTTTTGAGCATAATAGTGATATGGGTGCAATTCCGGCTTCTTGACCTCATAAAAGTTGTTTAATCACTAACTGAGATTCACCAAAGACTTGCAATTGTAATTGTTTTATGTCGACAACCATTTCGAGACCAAGAATCAATGCTTGATATTCTGCGCATTATTGGAGCAACGTTGTTTCAATGTGAAGGAGAATGGTAAGACCTATCCTTGTGAAGTACAAACACCGCTCCAGCACCAGCTCCGCTATGATATGTAGCCCCATTAAAATATATCTTCCAAGGAGGTTGTATTTCAATAGCCATTGCATCTTCATCAGGGAGCTCATCAGTAAGATCCTAATCATCTGGTATCGGATGGTCTGCCAAGAAGTCTGCTAATGCTTGTCCCTTTATAGATTTTTGTGGGACATACACGATCTCAAACTATTGGATTGAAGATACTACCTTGCCAGTCGATCACTGAGGACTGGTTTCGACATGAAAAACTTGATGGGATTTGCTTTAGATATGAGATGAACAATGTGACTTGAAAATAATGCTTCATCTTTTGAATTAAGAAGACTAGATCCATACATAACTTTTCGAGTGGTGAATAATTCAGCTCATTTGGTGTCATCATTCTACTCAAGTAGTAGAGGGAGTTTTCTTTGCCTTCGCTATTCTCTTGAGCTAATAGGGCTCTAACAAACCTTTCTTGTGCCACAATGTAGAGTATCAATGACTTTCCAGGTATAGGGGCTGCTAGAACTGGAGGGTTTGCTAGATATGCTTTGATACTTTCAAAAGCTTCGCTACATGTTTGGTCCCACTTAAAAGGAACACTCTTCTCCATAAGATGACTGAATGGTTGACATCTTCCAGCTAGAATTGAGATAAACCTCCTCAGGTATAAGCTAACTTTCCTTGATGGCTTTTTAACTCATGAATGTCTTAAGGCTGGGTCATCTTCAAAATGGCATCAACTTTAGCTTGATCAATCTCGATCCCTTGATGTCGTGTAATAAAGACAAGAAATTTTCTGAAGTAACCCTAAAGGCACATTTCAATGGGTTCATCCTTAGCTGATATCTTCGGAGCAAATTCGAACACCATTCTTAAATCTTTCAAATGGTCGCCCCTCTTTCTTGACTTCACCACCAAGTCATCAACATAACATTTGAAATTCTTGTGGAGTTAGTCATCAAATATATTCTGCATAGCCCTTTGATATGTGGCACCAGCATTTATTACACCAAAAGGAATCACTTTGTAACAATAGATACTTTTAAGGGTGCAAATACTGCGAGTTCTTCATCCTTCGGTGACATACAGATTTGGTTATAGCCCGAAGAACCATCCATGAATGACGTTGCCTCGTAACCAGTTGTAGAATCAATCATTAGCTCTAGAATGGGCAGTAGGAACTCACCTTTAGGACATGTATTTTTTAGATCTCTGAAGTCAACACAAACTCGAATTTGGCCATTCTTCTTCCTCACAGGAACAATGCTTGAAATCCACATGGGGTATTTAACTCTATGAATAAAGCCTGCCTCAATAAGCTTGTTGACTTCATTCTCGATCCATGGGACCAACTCTGTCCTAAATGTTTTTGGAACTGCTTCATAGGATGAGCACCATTCTTAACTTCCAATTAGTGGACGTCTGTTTTAAGATTTAAGCCATGTATTTCCTTGTAACTCCAAGCGAACACATCCTTATACTCTTTGAGTAGCTTTATATAAGCATTTTCTTCCTTAACTTCTAGAAAGGCGCTTGAGTAAGTTGGAATTGGGTCTTCATCAGTACCAAGGTTAACTTACTTTAAAGGATCTATCATGACTTTCACTTCTTCTTCTAGTTCTGGTCGGGCATCTCTAATATCTTTTTCCTCTTGTGGATCCTTCTCACTAACGAATATGTGGTAACACCCAACAATGTATTCTGATCCTCCATCAACCTTTACTTTAGAAGAGGTATCGAGCTCCCTCAAAGCTGCAATATGATATGAGGAGCCTACACTTTCTTCATCTTCCTCACATTCTTTGGTGTAAACCACGGTGTGAGTCTTTGCCTTTAGTACCTTTCCAAATGAAACCATGATTTCCACTTTTTGCTTCATCTTAGAGGGAATTGTGCTTTGGATATCCTTTTGGATAAGCGAAGCAAGTGTTGTCATCCTTAGGTAACTTCTCTGATGCTTCTTATTTTATTTCTTCAATTGACCTAATCTCTCGAACACAGAAGTTCTCGTAGTGGGTTCCAAGTCGATCAAAGACAGAAGGCCTTTTGTTAGGAAAAGAAGATTCATCTTCGATGGTGATATAATTATTACTTGCTATTCTTATGGAAATACGGACTGGAGATGGTTGGCTATAGCCCAAACCTTCTTGTGCTTTACTGGTGACATCATTTGCTGGGAGTTTCCCTAATTTAGATAGCTCATTAGGGTTGTACCCAGCCTTTGCAAGTACTTGTTAGCATTTGGATGAAAGCCCTTTGTATGTTTTGAAGGGAGTGGCATATCTTGATGTGGATTTTAAGCCACAAACTCTCCAAGCAGCTTTGAAGACAAGTTGATTGTATTAATGCATTTGATAGGAAGAGTGTTAGACCCCGTATTTCTTAAATTAAGTATAACTATCCAATTGGGAATATTGTTGTGAATGTTGTGTAAGTTAA
>JAOTQJ010000002.1:3628864-3641697 GCA_025642045.1 Solanum sejunctum | reverse complement strand
AAAGGTTGGTACATTTACCATATGGAAGTTCATAATGCCTTCCTTAATGGTGATTTATTCCGAAACAGGTGATTTTGGCCATTTTCCATGGGTGTTAGACCACGGATTCTGGCTCTGCCTCAGTTACCGACAAAGATTCCTGAAAAATTAGATGGGTAGATCGGCGACGAGCCCAGCTATCATCCCTCGTGGCCTGGCAGCGTTGGAAGGGGCTTGGTAGGATTTTATGGCCTAAGGAAGGCGAAACAGGCGATTTCAGCCATTTTCCATTGGTGTTAGCCCACGGATTCTGGTGATGCCTGGGGTTTCGAGTTAAGATTTCTGAAAAATCACATAGTTGGGTCGGTGACGAGACCGACAAGCGACCCAGGCGGCCAGGCGACGTTGGCGGGGCTCTGTTAGGATTTTATGGCCCAAGGAAGGTGAAATAGGTGATTTCGGTCATTTTCCGTGGGTGTTAGCTCATAGATTCTGGCGCTGCTAGGGGTTTCGAGCAAAGATTCTCGAAAAATCACATGGGTGGGTCGGGTATGAGCCCGGCAAGTGGCCCGACGGCGTTGCCGGGGGCCTGGTAGGATTTTATGGACCAAGGAAGGCGAAAGAGGCGATTTCGGCCATTTTTCGTCGACGTTAGCCCACGGATTCTGGCGCTGCTTGGGTTACGGGCAAAGATTCCTGAAAAATCAGACCGGTGGGTCGGCGACAAGCCCGGCTAACAGCCCAAGTGGCCCGGCAGCGTTGGAGGGGGCCTGGTAAGATTTTATGGCCCAAGGAAGACGAAACAGGCGATTTCGACCATTTTCCAAGGATGTTAGCCAACGAATTCTGGCACTGCCTAGGGTTCCGGGCAAAGATTCTCAAAAAATCACACTGGTGGGATGGGGACGAGCTCGAAAAGCAGCCCAAGTAGCCCGACGGAATTGGCTGGGGCCTGGTAGGATTTTATGGCACAATGAAGGTGAAACGGGCGATTTTGGCCTTTTACCGTGGGTGTGAGCCCACGAATTCTAGCACTGTTTGGGGGTCTGGGCAAAGATTCCTGAAAAATCACATGGATGGGTCGGTGACTAGCCCGACAAGCGGCCTAGGTGGCTCGGCGGCAGTGGCGGGGGCCTAGTAGGATTTTATGGCCCAAAGAAGGAGAAACATGCAATTTCAGCCATTTTCCGTGGGTGTTAGCCCACGGATTCTGGCGCTGCCTGGGGTTTCAGGCAAAGATTCCTGAAAAATCACACGGGTGGGTCGACGACGAGCCCGGCAAGCGAACCAGGTGGCTCGGTGACGTTGATGGGGGTCTGGTAGGATTTTATGGCCCAAGGAAGGCGAAGCAGGCAAATTCGTCCATTTACGAATTCTAGCGCTGCCTAGGGTTTCGAACAAAGATTCTCGAAAAATCACACGGGTGGGTCGGAGACTGGTAGGATTATATGGCCCAAGGAAGGCGAAACAGGCGATTTCAGCCATATTCCCAAAAAATCATACAATGGGGTTAACAACAATCTCGACAAGCGGCCTAGGTGGCCCGGCGACATTGGCGGGAGCCTGGTAGGATTATATGGCCCAAGGAAGGCAAAACAGGCAATTTCAGCCATTTTCTGTTGGTGTTAGCCCACGGATTCTGGCGCTGTCTGGGGTTCCAGGAAAAAATTCCCAAAAAGCCATACGCGGGGGTCGGCAACAACCCCGGCAAGCGGTCCAGGTGGTCGATCGACGTTGGCAGGGGCCTGATAAGATTATATGGCCCAAGGAAGGCGAAACAGGCAATTTAAGCCATTTTCCATAGATGTTAGGCCACGGATTCTGGCGCTGTCTAGGGATCCTGGCAAATATTCCCAAAAACAATACGGGTGGATCGGCAACGAGCCCGAAAAGCGGCCTAGATGGCCCTTTGGCATTGGTGGGGTCCTGGTAGGATTTTATGGCCCAAGGAAAGCGAAAGAGGCAATTTCGGCAATTTTTCGTGGGTGTTAGCTAATAATTCTGGCGCTACCTAGGGTTCCGGGCGAAGATTCCCGAGAAGCCATATGGGTGGGTCGACAACGAGCTCAGCAAGCAGCCCAGGTGGCCCGACGGCATTGGCTGGGGGCTGGTAGGATTTTATGGCCCAAGGAAGGCAAAACAGGCGATTTCGCCCATTTTTCATAGGTGTTAGCCCACGAATTCTGGCGCTGCCTAGGGTTTTGGCAAAGATTCTCGAAAACCCATACGAGTTAGTCGAAAACGAGCCCGGCAAGCGGGCCAGGCGTCCCAGCGGCATTGCCAGGGACCTGATAGGATTTTATGCCCCAAAGAAGGAGAAATAGGCGATTTCGACTATTTTCCGTGGGTGTTAGCTCAAGGATTCTGGCGCTGCCTAAGGTTCCGAGCAAAGAGTACCAAAAAAACAAACGGGTAGGTCGACAACGACCCCAGCAAGCAGCCAGGTGGCCTGGCGGCATTGGCGGGCGTCTGGTATAATTTTATGGCCCAAGGAAGGCTAAACAAGCGATTTCGGCCATTTGCCATAGGGGTGAGCCCACGAATTCTGGTTCTGCTTGGGGTTTCGGGGAAAGATTCCTGAAAACTCATACGGGTGGGTCGACAACGAGCCCGGCAAGGGCCCAAGAGGACCGACGACATTGGCAGGGATCTGTAGGATTTTATGGTGCAAGAAAGGCGAAACAGACGATTTCGGCCATTTTTCGTGGGTGTTAGCCCACGGATTCTAGTGCTGCCTGGGGTTCTCGACAAAGATTCCAAAAAATCATACATGTGGGTCGGGAACAAACCCGGCAAGCGGCCCAGGTGGCCGACGTCGTTTGCGGGGGTCGGGTAGGATTTTATGGCCGAAGGAAGGCGAAACAAGCAATTTCGATCGTTTTTCGTCGGTGTTAGTGCACAAATTCTGGCGCTGCCTGGGGTTCCGAGCAAAGATTCTCAAAAAATCATACGAGTGGGTCGGCAGAAGCCCGACTAGTGGCCCGACGGTGTTGGCGGGGGCCTGGTAGGATTGTATGGCCTAAGGAAGGCGAAACAGGCGATTTCGGCAATTTTTCGTGGGTGTTAGCCCACGAATCCTGGCACTACCTGGGGTCCGAGCGAAGATTCTCGAAAAATCATATGGGTGGGTCAAAAACGAGCTTGGCAAACGACCCAGGTGGTCTGACGACGTTGGCAAGGGCCTGATAGGATTTTATGGCTCAAGAAAGGCGAAACAGGCGATTTCGGCCATTTTCCGTGGGTGTTAGCCCACGGATTCTAGCATTGCCTGGGGTTAAAGGCAAAGATTCCCAAAAAATCATACAGGTGGGTCGGTAACAAGCCCGACAAGCGACCCCGATGGCCCGGCGGCATTGGTGGGGGCCTGGTAGGATTTTATGGCCCAAGGAAGGTGAAACAGGCGATTTTGGCCATTTTCCATCGGTGTTAGCCCATGGATGCTAGCGTTGCCTGGGGTTTCCGGGCAACGATTCTCCAAAATTTATACGGGTGGGTCGAGAACGAGCCCGGCAAGCAGCCCAAGTAGCCCCGTGGCGTTGGTGGGGGCCTGGTAGGATTTTATGGCCCAAGGAAGGCGAAACAGGCGATTTCAGCCATTTTTCATGGGCTAACACCCAAGGATTCTGGCGCTGCCTGGGGTTTTGGAAAAAAAATTCGAAAAATCATACGAGTAGGTCGACAACAAGCCCAGTAAGCTGCCCAAGTGGCCCAACGGCGTTGGCGGGGGTCAGGTAGGATTTTATGGCCCAAGAAAGGCAATTTCGGCCATTTCTCGTGGGTGTAAGCCCACGAATTCTGGCGCTACCTGAGGTTTCGGGCAATGATTCTCAAAAAATTATATGAGTGGGTCGGCAACGAGCTCGGCAAGCGGCCTAGGTGGCCCGAAGACGTTGGCAGGGGCCTGGTAGGCTTTTATGGCCCAAGAAAGGTGAAACAGGCGATTTCGACCATTTTCCGTGGGTGTTGACCCACGGATTCTGGCGCTGCCTAGGATTCCTGGCAAAGATTCTCGAAAAATCATATGGACGGGTTGACAACGAGGTCGGCAAGTAGCCCACGTGGCCCAGCGGCGTTGGCGAGAGCCTGGTAGGATTTTATGGCACAAGGAAGGCGAAACAGGCAATTTTGACCATTTTTAGAGGGCTAATACTCACGAATTCTGGCGCTACCTAGGGTTCGGAGCAAAGATTTTCGAAAAATCATATGGGTGGGTCGGCACGAGCCCGATAAGCGACCCAAGTGGCCCGACAGCGTTGGCGGGGACCTGGTAGAATTTTGTGGCCTAAGGAAGGTGAAATAGGCGATCTCGGTCATTTTCCGTGGGTGTTAGCCCACGAATTCTGGCGCTGCCAAGGGTTCCGGGCAAAGATTTCTGAAAAATCATACGAGTTGGTCGGCAACGAGCCTGGCAAGCGGCCCAGGTGGCCCGACGACGTTAGCAGGGGCCTGGTAGGATTTTATGGCACAAGAAAAGCGAAACAGGCGATTTCGGCCATTTTTCATGGGTGTTAGCCCACGGATTCTGTCGCTGCATGGGGTTTCGAACAAAGATTTTCGAAAAATCATATTGGTGGGTCGAAGCTGTAAGACTGTAGATGTAGCATGTGACATGTAAATTGTCATACAAGACAATATGACAATGAAAAGAGTACATTACATAGATAATGGAATGCTTATGAGATGAAACAACTCGTGATCTTTATTTAGCAACAAAAACTCATATAACTTGATAGTAACGTATGTATGCATATTTGAAGGTTACTATGGATTAGAGCATATGAATATGTGAAAAAGTGGAAACACGATTAATAGTTGTGTCGGAATTGATAAGTATCTTTATGTGCCAAGGAAGAATATAGATTTCATGCCAAGTAAAATGAAATCAAGTAGCCTTACATACCTCGCTGTATGACCTCGTTATTACCTCGAGATAATCTTCCCTTTCTCAAAATAGTTATCTACAGTATAGTAGGTGATAAGACTAGTATTAATAGCCAATAGATACATCTTGACAGCCCAATCTCATAAAGAAACAACACACGGACAACTACCTATTCCAACTAACAAAATTGTATGATGAATGTCAACTCTTCAAAGCTTTAAACCTTAATAATAATAAAATTTTCACACACACCAAGAAGACTGATACGTTAAACCAACCATGGAAAAAGAAAAGAAAAGGACATATATACAATATATTCAGTTCTAAATACAGCTTATGAACACATTGGCACCCCTCTTCAGCCTGGGGCTTTATACACACTCAACACAGACAAACCTTTGATGACGGTCTTGAGCAGCTTCTGTACAAAGATATGAAGTGCCTTACAGCCTCCCACCACCTAATAGTTATGTAACCATTCTTTAGCTGCAGCACTAGATGCCTCTCCTTTGCCTGCTGTTACTAAGATGTGGCGACATTTTAATGACCATAAAGGTCCTGCTTCCAAGAGTTAGAAATCCAGTCAATAAGTCCATTTCTTTATGATTGCAAGTTAGAAGCCTAGAAAAACCTCCTCCGCAAATTCCTAGTGGTTGCCTGATAAGAGCGCATAAGTAGTCCCACCCCGATCCCAACACCAACACACATCCCAAGGCCTATCCCAACACCAACCCTTACTCCTGCATTGAACCAGGTGAGCTGACCATCTTCACCAGGGTACATGTCGTCTGAATAGAATCCATATCCAGCTTTCTGTCCTGCCTCATAATCATCCATATCCTCTGTGGTCTGCTAAAACATGATAATAATTGTAAGCAAACTAACTGACATTTTTTGAAACAGGTAAAGTAAGCTGTAATATGATCAGCAGTCAAAAATGACTTTTTTAAAGGATTACATAGTTATGGATCATTTTAAAACTATGTTGCCATCAATTAGTCAATAAGAAATTAATATTACTTAGAATTAAATAGTCAAGGAAGAGACGACCATAAGAAAAAAAAAAGAACATCACATAGAATGAGGAGAAAGAGAAACACAGTCAATTAGACAGTCAGGGAGAGATGAAAATGGAAGAGAGAGAGAGAGAAATGGAAAATCTCTCCCAAATTAACAGCAACGTTAAAAAAATTAATTCAGATTTTAGGCTGAGAGGAGATTTCTGTCTGCACATCAAAAGGCTCCACTGACAAGAATTATAGAAAGAGCTTGAAAATTCTGCTTTCACAGTAAGTTCTCATGTCGACCCACATTTGGAGTCGACTTTTGGTTTTTAATACGTTAGCCTTTGTGATTACTGCTACTGCAGATCCAGACAGGTAGATTTAATGCATCCACACCTTTAGGATGCAAAGGAGATGGAATTTATTGCCAGCACAACATAAGTTTATGAGACGTGTAAACTTCTGAGAAGCTTGACCAACTTCGTTCCAAGCCATAAGCTTCGCTGGTAGGTTTTTCTTTCAGATCAACTTGAATGGCCAACTGCTTAAGCCATTTCAAGATTCTTCAGATCATCAATACACAGGATCAAGACACTTGGTCCACATTTAATCTAAAAGACGACTTCAACAATTTGATCCCCATTTTTAAAAAAATAAATTAAGCCAGAGAAGGGGCCTTGACATGAACAAAATGAAAACTAAGCAGCTGGGCTAAAGGATTTAGAGTAGGACATACAGCAGTTCCACAGAAAGATAAAGATCTCGCCCTAATAACACAATTACTTTTATCAGTAACTAGGAAAAAAAGGAAAAATGTGTAATGCTAATAATCCCTCCAATAACTGAAAGCAGAGAACAAATAACTGCTTTTCATAGGATAGCAAGCATCATGATTGTTTTTCATCAACCAACTTTTTTTTCACAGGCTCGTTGACAAAAAGTTCATCAATCTTCTTAGCAAGAATACCGCTAACATCTATAAGGCATAAATTCAACTAGTTCCCCCCGGTAGTCCCTAGGTCTCCGCTCTTATCAATTTTACTCAAAGTTCCATCATGTGCTCATAATTTAGATGTCATGATAGTTCGCACAACTTTGAATATTGTTCTTATGAAGTGGAGTCAATGTGCTCTTTCTCCACCAGTTGGGGAACCTGCCACTAGTATAGCATTAAATAGTTTGATAAGCAATACTACCCCAGCTCCCCAACATATTTCTAAAACTCTATAGAAATACCATCTAGACCACATTTTCATTTAAAAAGAAAATCTTCTAGACCATGTGTTCTTGTAATCTTCATATTTTTACTGGCATCCTTTGCTTCTTTCAAACCTAATTCTACAAGTTACGCTAAAATTCCAATCACAAACAGAGGTACTGAGATCTGCAAGGTTATCCACGTGATTCAAGTGAAACATTTGATTAAAACAGCCTCTCCGCCTCTAGTCTCATTATTTCTTATCAACACTTGTTGAGAATCGTATTTGACACACTTTACCGGTTTAAGTCTTGATTCCTGTTTTCTCGTAAGCATGCTAGTATAGATAGCAAGGTGTGGAGGTTGCATATCAGGTAAGAGGTTAATAGGGGCAGAGTGTTGTTTTGCCTTTGTTATCTATCATCATATATTGTGAATGTGTTCCGTTTATCACACTACTTTGTTATTGGTATTGTTCCTTTCTTATAGGCACTACATTGCTTTTTGTATTTACTGGTATACTTTCTTCATTATTTTCTTCTTTAATTTGAATTTGATGCAATTGAGTCAAGGGTATCTCTCTACTAGTATGCCATTTTCTTCTTGTTTTACTTGAGTTTGATGCACTTGAACCAAGGGTCTTTCGAAAATAGCCTCTCTACCTCCACAAGGTAGTGATAAGGTCTCTGTATACCCTACCCCTACCCCAAACCCCACTTAGTGGGATTTCACTGGATATGTTGTTGTTCCTCCACTCCTTACTCTATAACATTTGGAACAAGTTATATTTTAGTTGGCGCTTAAGAAACAAATTCCACAAGAGAGAAATTAGAAGAAACCAACAAACACCTAGCTCAATAAACCATCACTTGAAATGACTTGGTTAAAAATCAATCCCAAGGTACGAGGGTGGAGGTGTTTGAATTGGTAAAAATCAATCTCATCTTTCAAGCTAGATAAAAAATGAAAGATAAATAGGACGTAAAATTCTTGAAGGAGCTATTAGAGAGGGTGGCGGTATGAAAGAGATCATGAATGAGATGGAGGAATAGAGAGGGCAAAAGAGGGAAGGAAGTGGGAGTATCTGGAAAAAGATACAAAAGGATTTAAAGATGGACACTAGTAGTTGGCATTAGCCCAAAAAAATAGTTGGAGACAAAAATCAAGGGCATTGTAGTTGGAAGGAGGGGATTCAAATACATATTTTTACAAGATGACAATTGCAAATAGGAGGAGAAAATCATAAATTGGATAGACGTGAATGGGATGGATCATGTGGGAGAGGACATAAAAGGGGCTACTATAGACTTTTATAGTCATCTATTCAAACAGGAAGCAAATCGAACACCAATATGGGGTGTTAGGATTTAATCAAATAGGAGCGAAGAACAAGGATCCATTGGAGAGAAAAACTAAGGAAGAGGAATTAAGGAGGCGCTGAAGTGTTGTGAAGGAGATAAAGCCCCAGGGTCGAATGGTTTTACTCTGGCTTTTTTCCCAAAAGTGTTGGAATATAGTGAAAGGCGAGGTGATGGAAACAATTAAGGAGTTACAGGAGAGGGGTGAGTTCAAGAAAAGCCTTTGTGCATTTACTCAAGGGTATGGCCTTGTGGTCAATGAAGTGGGTTGAGAACCATGAGGCCGCAGATGCAAACCCCAACAAATAAAAAAACACTAGGTGATTTCTTCCCATCTATTCCAACCTTGAAGGACATAGTTACTTAATATTTAATGGTAATGAGAGGTGGCAAGCATGTCATAGAATTTGTCGAAGTGCGCACAATCTAGCGTGGACACCACTATTATCAAAAATAAAAAATAGAACCCCTATATGTATTTCATTGTCATCGTTCTAAAGAGGAGCATCAAACATTCAAGATTATATACCAATTAGTCTAGTGAGAAGCATTTATAACTTCGTTTCTAAGGTGTTCCCCATTAAACTTAAAAGAGGGCTAAATTGCTCGGACTCGGGTGCGGGTGTCCGATACAGGTGCGGATCTAGAGGTCGGATCCTTCATAATCTAATTCTTAAGATTCGGGGATATGGATCCATATATGGATACGGGTGCAAGGATTTGCCTAAAAATAATTAAAATATCTAGAAATAGAGTGATAAAACCTAAATTATAAGATATTATGTGGAGAACTTGTGGAGAATTCTAGTAGGAGATTAAAAGAAAAGGAGTGACATAGAAATCTCAATATAAAAAATATTTCATTTTCTTCAATTTCATGTTAACTTTTGTATTGATTACAAAAATCATTAAAACTTTCCACATCGATTTTGGTCAAAGTATCCAAAATCGGTTGACCAAATCTGACGCGGATCTCACACCCATGTCGTGTCGAGACAGGTGTGGCACCAAAAATGAAAAGTCCGAGCAACTTAGAAAGAGGGTCTTGGACAAGACAATATCTACATCACAAAATGCTTTATGGAGGGAAGACTAACACTTGATGTAATATTGATGGCTAATGAAGTGCTTGATTCTAGAGAAAGGTAAGGAGCACTAACATTTTGTGCAAGCGAGACCTCAAAAAGGCATATGAAATGTAAACTAGGAGTTCCCAGACTTCATAATGATGAAGAGACGATGTGGAGTTGGAGGGAGGAGATGGATTAAACATTGTTTTTTCCACTGTTAGGTACTTGGTCCTTGTGAGGCCAACCCGTGTTGTTTTTAGAAGTATGAGAAGAGCATAAGCAAGGACATCCCTTATCTCTCATTTGTTCATTCTAGTTATAGAGGTTGAGTATGATAAAGGTAGAGCGGTGGCAAGCAGTTACTTGACGGTTTTCCTTGGTGCAATGGTGAAAAATAGTGTCATGAAGCTCTCAAATCTATTGTTTGTTGATGCTGACAGGATCCAATTGGAACACCAATGATATGTGCAAACACGATTAAAGTAGGTGTCAAGCTTAAAGAAAAACCTCAAAAAATGTGGGATCATACCAATTGGAGATGTGGAGGATACAGAGGTTTGAGAACTATGTTGAATTGTAAAACTAGAGCTCTTCCGACCACTTATCTTGGCTTGCCGCTAGGTACTTCAAACAAAGATCAAACAATTTGGAATCTGATACTACATAGGGTTGAGTAGAAGCTTGTGAGATGTCAAAAAAGGTACTTGTCTAAAGGGGGAAAAATTTTACTACTAGCAGGGTATCAAGTATTACCACATGAAAAGACTTCAAACAAACTTCTTATGGGTTCAACAGACGGGACAAAAAAGTTTCACTAAGTAAGATGATAGATCGTCACGACTTGTACTGTTAAGTGGACATGAGGTTTAAGATCTAAGGGCATTCATCGAAGCTTTATTGGATAGATTCAGATCCGAGGAACAAGCTTTCTGAAAGGAGGTTATAGTGGATAAATACAGAATCACGAAACGAGATGACGAACAAAAATATCACTTTTCCTAATGGATGTAGTTCGTTCAGCAGTATGGTAAGTGATGGAAAGAATATAGTGCAAATATGTATTACAAGGTCTGGAATGGGATGGGAGGAGGGTTAGTTTTGGGAGGCACAAGCGGCAAAGGGATAATTTTGAGCATTACTTTTCCAAATGTACTCTTCAGGCTGCAGCATGAATTAGAGTTAGACATAGCTGTAGCAGAAGAGGATTTCACAGAACTTACCTGTGTGGACAGAGGTCTCATCCATAGTGAAGAAGTCTCGAAGTTGAGAATCGCAGTCTATGGAGGAGACGAAGAGACAAGGACTAAGATGCTTCGAGAAAGCTTCAGGTCGAAGCTTTTTTGTCCGAGACTTGACTTCTTCTTGTTTCTTCATTATTTTTTGCATATGTTTTAGTTTGGCTTTTGTATTGTTTGGACCGGGTTTCGTTTGGGCCTTGGTCTTTATAAATATTGTTGGTTCCTCTTTAATAAAGGGGCTCATGCCCGCTTATAATTAAAAATAAATATTCAAAATTTCATGCCCAAAGGAGTTGACAGTCCAAGATTAGAACTTTACAAGTTGGAGAAGTTTTTTGGGGATTTGAGATTCAAGAGGAACTTTTAGGATTGGGAGGTACTAGAACACCAAAGTACTATTAAAATTACTATATAAACAATGTATAACTCAGGATAATCATGTCGTATGGAGGTGGGGATGAGGTGGTGTGTTAATCTCACCAAAGAATTTGTTTTCTTTACTAGAATTCTAAAGTTCTGTGTTAACCGTAATCAGTCCAAACAAATTTAGTTTTCTTTAAAAGCCAAAGAATAGCTGATTTCTCTCTTTTCTTTTACCATCATATTCCCAGTTCAGAAAACTTGATCTTGGCAGAGTGAATAGACATGTAATTCTCAAACAAGTACTGTTTGAGCATCTCGAATTCTTGGATAGTACTTCACCATTCCATCATTTGTTGTGACACTACACCAAGACTTGCCAAAACCATGTAAAAGTGTCTTATGACTAAAACGAGTCATCTATGGCATATATCAGACGAGCCAGTTGTCCATGTATCTCTGTTCAGCACAAAAATACTAACATAAGAAAGATCTTTTAATGCTTTGTATGCAGTCCTCATGATTGTGTCTTCTCACTTAATGTGTCCATTTTGAGTGATTATGCAATTAGCATTTCTTAAGGTATTTGAACCCTTGCTGCAGCACTTTTTGGTCTTAGAGAAGATTCTGTCTTTTGTGCAAAGAGAGAACACAGGTCAACGAGCCCTGACAATTCATCTGCCTAAGATGTTGTTTCCTACTAATGATTTTGTATAGCTCTATTTTATCTTCATATCAAAATTGCTACATTGCTAAATTTGAGTTTTCTTGATAAGTAATACTACACTAAATCTTAGACATCTGGGTAAAACATAACAACAGTTTAAGAATTCAGCCAACACCATTACCAAACGGAATTATCCTTGTTCGAATTATTCCACATTAATGAAATCACTTACTACTTCATTTAATGGTATATTTCTTGTATATAGGAGCCTTCCCATAGCAATAGAATTTTAAATTCATCAACAAAAACCTAGCCAACACCAGTGACCGGAGCTAGCTATGTTCTCTCTTTTCTGATTTGCAGAAAAGATGAAAAGGTATAATTGCATTACCAATGGTTTTATTTGTCTACCGTATCCAGTCGAGCTCCCCTGCTCCTTTGCAAACTCCTCATCCTCTGGAATTGCATCCAACATGCCCTGCCTAGGTAACTTCTTTCTCGGGCTGACCTGAATTGTCTTGGTTAAAATCACAGGGACACCGGAACAACAGCCCGCTATGTATACCTCAATTGATGGCGAAGAAACCCCAAATTTGGGCTGAAAAGAAGCTGATCCACCATTCCCAAATGATGCTGCTGTGTAACAATCCATGCTCCATCCACTCCTCGAATCATTCTCTAGGACATTACCATTAGCCCACGCTGTCTCTACTCTCTCCAATGACCCACAAAGTATTAATTCCTCTTCATTCTCATGTACCTCGAATTCCACCGGCCCTGAAACCCTAACGCTATCGGTGCTCACATACGTTACCTCCGACGATTCCTTATCAACCCGATCACGGCGGAGGATTATGGTGGCAGTATCAGTAGTCGGAATACGAGAACTGTTGATCTCTAACAACACACCCATCTCACGGCGGAGGTGCCGCAGTGTTAGGTGATCTGGTACGGTATCAACCGCGCATGGGGTGATACGTACGTAGAACAAACGGATTTCCAAGCAACCTCCGGTGAAATTCGAACTTTTGTAGATCGCCATTGACATATCCTGACCTTGATTACCCATTAATCCCA
>JAOTQJ010000002.1:3560138-3585405 GCA_025642045.1 Solanum sejunctum | reverse complement strand
GGGTACAAAATATGAAACATGAATTGCAATTCTATGAGATATTGAAGACCTGGCTATGGCTAATCTCAACAATATCAATCAAATATGGTTGTCGTACTCCATTTGTCATATATCAGTTTGGCTCTTAAGGTGGTAGGTTTAAAAGGGATTTCTGTTTGCACAATGTATTTATTGTCTTATTATGCTATGGCTACTTCCATTTAGAGAGAAATTATGCGAGAGATTCAAGACCGTTCTTTCTAGCTTGCATGAGGAAATCAGATTGCTCATTAGACAGAAAATTTCAGCTATTTGAGTTGCATGCTAGAACTATTCTGGGCATGTATCTGTGTTGCATATAGTTTCTGGCTGTTTTATTCACACAGTGGAGTAAATATCTGACGGAAGTAGTTTCGGAGGGTAAAGCAGGGATAATTCTGTAACCCAGCCAAGAAATGTGCTTCTAGTAACCAATGAAGTTGGAGCGGACCAGGGGAGACTCAGATTTAAATCCCAATGGAACCAAAAAAGGTTAGGTGATTGCTGTTATCTATCTTAGTGTTAGTGCTAATGGAAGGTAGTAGGTATCAGGGTGGGTTAGTAAGGTGGTCCGGTACTATCACTATAAATAAACAAACTTTTATTTCTAGCTTTCAGTTTGTTTCTCACTGGATTTATTCTTATAGGAGTTTAGGATAGGCCGAGTCTCTGATGATTAAGTTACTCGAGTGGACATTTTACTTTCTATTTAGTAACTAACATGTTCAATTGGTTGGAGATAATAGTTTAGACTGGCTATTTTTTTGTTAGCATTTGTATTAAAAAAATTAAAATGTGGATGTCTTGCATCCTCTTAAGAGAAAACCAAGCACAGTGCGATAAAATTTGTGCTCAGATTCTTTGCATATATGAGCTTAATTACCTGAGTCCTGAGGGAATTTCCTGCTGTGGTAACATGAAGGGAAAGATAGAAGGGCGAACCTAAAGAAAATTTCATTAACGGTCTTTGTTATCAGTGCCTTGTGGTTACATAGTGCAGTTTTATCATCCTGTGCCTTCAATGCCGTCATGAAAAAGGGTGGTGACCTGGGCTGGAAAAGATAGATAAAGCCATGGTTTTTTTCCTGTGCAGGAGATGAAGCTGCTAATAGTGATGATTCAACTTGGAATTGTGATTCTCCAAGGGTTATGAAAGTTAAAACACTACACATTAGCTCCCCCATTTTAGCAGCAAAGAGTCCTTTCTTCTACAAGGTAACCATTCATTTTCAATTGTAAAAAGCTACTTATGCACTGTCTAGAATTGGTAATTAAAGTTTGAACCTGCTTTATCATGTAATTATGTAGCTCTTCTCAAATGGGATGAGAGAGTCTGAGCAAAGACGAGTAACGCTACGGATCAACGCTTCAGGTATGTCGTGTATGTTGTTGTTTGACCTTGAGTACATTATGGTCAATGAACTTTAGCAAAAATTAACTTGGAGAAAGACTATCAAGTCTGAATGCAGTTTCCCTTTCATCATGAACATGAGGAATTTGCAAATCACAGGGAGTTGAAATGTTTGTTCTGTCATAGTTTAAATGTTCTATACTTTGTTTTGAAAATTGTGTATTAAATATTGTTTTCATCTGAAGTGGCTTTAAAGGTCAGTATCATGTCTCACAAGTATTTTCTCTATATTTGTTCTCATGGAGCAGAGGAAGCTGCATTGATGGAGCTCCTAAATTTTATGTATAGCAATACGTTGACTACAAATACAGCGCCTGCATTGCTGGATGTGCTAATGGCTGCTGACAAGTTTGAGGTTGCTTCTTGCATGAGGTATTGCAGCAAGCTACTACGTAATTTGCCTATGACTCCAGAGTCCGCTTTGCTGTATTTGGAGCTTCCTTCTAGTGTCCTGATGGCTGATGCAGTTCAGCCATTGACTGATGCAGCAAAACAATTCCTAGCTGCAAGATACAAAGATATAACCAAGTTAGTTCCATTTATGCATACCCTTTTTCCCTTTTCTTGTGTTATCTAGTTTGTTATCCAAAACAACTGTAGGCGCAGCAATGATAAGTCTCTAATTAGCAATCCTACAACCTTTTCTATAACATTTGGGAAGCATATTGGGAATGTTGTGAAATTTTTAAACCTAAAAGTTGTATCATAAGAATTTGACTTAGCAAGTATAAAGAAGAAATGACACTACCCACACCATAGATTTATACCTATGCATAAATTACATAATTGTTTTAGTGCATAAAACTAATTGTATTTTAATTCATTTCAATTTGATTAGAGTAATATGTCATGGACTTAATAACATGTTGCTTTTTCATCTTGTATGAAGGATTCATGTGGATTACATCACTAAATATTTTTTATTGAAGCATCTGGTACTTGCCTGTGCTTGTTAATCAGCTCATTCATCTTCCACAGGTTCCAAGAAGAGGTCATGAAGTTGCCTCTTGCTGGTATTGAGGCAATTTTGTCCAGTGATGACCTCCAGGTAGCGTCAGAAGATGCAGTATATGACTTTGTCTTGAAGTGGACAAGGGCTCATTATTCCTTGCTAGAGGAACGCCGAGAAATTCTTAGTTTAAGACTTGGTTGTTGCATCCGCTTTCCTTTCATGAGCTGCCGAAAGCTTCGGAAGGTTCTCACATGTAATGACTTTGATCATGAGTTTGCATCCAAACTTGTGCTTGAGGCCCTCTTTTTTAAAGCTGAGGCCCCACATCGCCAACGAACTCAAGCTGCAGAAGAATCAGCTTCGACCAGTCGTCGTTTTGTGGAGCGTGCATACAAGTATCGACCTGTTAAGGTGGTTGAGTTTGAACTTCCAAGGCAACAATGTATAGTCTACTTAGATCTTAAGCGGGAGGAGTGTGCTAATCTTTTTCCATCTGGGAGAGTATATTCTCAAGCTTTTCATTTGGGCGGACAAGGGTTTTTCCTGTCCGCACATTGCAACATGGATCAGCAAAGCTCTTTCCATTGTTTTGGTCTCTTTCTGGGAATGCAGGAAAAGGGTTCAGTTTCATTTACAGTGGATTATGAATTTGCTGCAAGGACAAAACCAGCAGAGGAGTTTGTCAGCAAATACAAGGGAAACTACACTTTTACTGGGGGCAAGGCAGTTGGCTATCGCAATTTATTCGCCATACCTTGGACTTCTTTCATGGCCGACGACAGTCTCTATTTTATTAAAGGTGTACTCCATCTCAGGGCTGAGCTTACTATCAGGCACTGATTTTTATCCTCTCCCCACAATGTCAATGGCTACCATTGTTTTGCGTATTAGCTGAGCCGCCAAAGTCCTGATCTTTTTTCTTGGCTTTGATCAAGCAAAAGAAGTGTAAGGTTTAGGTGTCAGTACTAACTGCCATAGGGTATGGAAACATTTTGTAATGTCATCCTTTTGACCATAATAGTTCTATACATGAGAAAGGATGTAAATGGAATTGAGTGAGAAATATTTGATTGTTCTGACCTGTTTTAATGCAACAAGCACAAAGATGAACACTGTGAATAAGTTATTTAATTTTTTAACTTTCTCATGACCTGGTAGACGAGTATATGTAATTTATATATATCTCTGTGTATCAAAATCTTTTCTAGTGATTAGAGTTACTCTTTTTTAGTTATGTTCATGAGGTGAAACCGTCAAAGATGTGGTACAGTGGAGGAAAATGTTCTTCTCTTAGAGACTTTGGGTTCAATTCAAGAATGAAGATATTTAGATAAGGTGAGAGTAGCATCCATGGTGGACAAGATAAGGGAAGCAATACTGAGATGGTCCGGATATATGAGGAGGAATGCAAAAAAGTGCTTGAATGAGTGGAGTGTGAGAGGGTGGAGTGTGAGAGGTTGGTCATGATAGTTCTTGGAGGTAGAGGTAGGTCAAAAAGTTAAGAGGTGATTACAAGACGTGAAACATCTACAGTTTATCAAGTACATAATCCTTGATAGAAGGATATGGAGAACTAGGATTAGGATAAAAGATTAGTTACCTTGTTGAGCATTGTCTAATTTTACATATCAAAATACTATCCTCCTATTATTTTATTCTTCAATTTTATTGTTATTGCTACTATTCTACATTATTTTCATCTGGACTTCACTATCCAAACCATACCTGCTTTGGAATGCTTTACCTAAGCCAAAGGTTTACCGGAAATACTTTTTACCTTATTAAAGTTCACACGATAGGAATAAGGTCTACATGCCACTCTCTCCTGGCCCCAGTCAGAAGTGTACATCAGATATCTATTATTGATTTTCGGTTAGTTGATTTTTTATTCTGAACAGTTTGATTTTCAATTTAACCAATAAGAAATGTTCATATGATTATATATATATGATGTCATAAAAATAGAAATAGTTGCAAGAACGTAAGTCTAACACAAATTTCTACATTGATCACTTTTGTTTAAGACATAATTGTTTGAATACCTTCTGAAGACTGAATAACTCGAGGAAACGACATTAATTATCTGTTTTTACTACAATCAAATCTAAAACTGAGAAGAGAGAATGCAATATTAGTTTATGTTGAGAAGAGAGGTGTCACAATAGAGGTAGTGATGCTAGGTTGTATTGCCTGCGACTGAAAGTAATACTAAACTGAAAAACCCTGCAGCAAATTGCAACATTGGATCTTTGGCAATAACTCATACTCCGCTTAAAAAAACTTGACGGACAGGCTTATTTGCAGAAACAGATTATAAATTATAACACTAACAAATGAAAGTGAAACATAGAATCTTCTTTGAAGATGTGCTAAAGATAAAGAAAATTACATCAAAACCTACTCTCATTTCACATGAACATATGCCTCTTGTACAAGAAACTTACAGCCCATTTGCATTGGTGCTGAAATTTGTTCACAGTGAATTCGACCTCAAATTACATGCATTTATTCAGTTCCTGCAACCTTCTTCTTCAACTCCTCAATGTCTTCCGCCAATTCTTTTCTACTTGACTGTTAGCAAGAACAATAAATTTAAATCTCTTGTAAGCCATTGCATCTCCATGCAAACACTAAACCTATTTTACAGTAGTCATGTTTTTCATTTTCAAAATCTCGCAACATTTTATTCATGATGCACAGGGTCGAATCTCTCACAATATTAGATACACCACAAACCAACACAAAATACTGCAGAAATATTAGTTGCCATATCGATGCTAAATTCAGATTTGTCATGGTTAAGCAATGGCCGATGTTCATAAAACTGAAACGGACAGCACAGTGAGAACATTGAAGTATATCGCTTTTGGCTGGTTTGACAGGATGGGTTACCGTGGAGGAATGTGATGTAAAGGGAGTTATCGGAACCAAATCGCACCACTCTTTTTATTAATTTAGCTTAAGATAGGTTCATCCACAGACACCACCTCTTGAAATTGAAGAGACTTACTAAACTACAATGTTTATGAAGATTCGTTCACACTTGCATAGGAAACAATAAGGACGTAGACTACAACTTGCAAACTCGGGCTATTAATGCATTGTGGCAACCTGAGGCCAACCTTCTAAGGTGCCCAGATGGATACTCGAATTGTGCAGTCAAGACTATCTGGTCCATTATAAGAACATCTACCCTATAGAAAAAAGTAAGATACTGACACGCAGACAGAGTGTGTTATTTAAATAACAGTGGTGTATGGGCCAGGTGGCGTGCACCTCAACTAGTCTAGTCTGACAGAGAGTAGGAAGCAATGTATGACATAATTTATTGCTTTCATTCAGTGTACAAAAGATGATGTGGAAGTTACTAGCTTATAGAAGTGCAAGCTTTAAAATATTTATTCAATAAGCTTATTTTAACATATGGGAGAAACAAAACTAGCCCTCAGTGTTTTACGGCTCAATCAATTCCATATCGCAAGTGAAAACCTACAGCAAATTTGATTCAGCAGGAAAACATTTATCTAAAATACTTTTCTTGGTAGTAGAATTTTGAAATGTCAAGAGAACATGTAACATAATCCCGCAATCTTACTTTCAAGAGAAGGTAGCAGTAGACAAACCAAGAACTTTGAAATGTTAAGAGAATATGTAACCCAATCCCACGATCTTACCTTGAAGAGCAGGTAGCGATAGACAAACCATCCAGTATATCCAAGTCCTACCAACTCCAAGACTTTCGGTAGCTGCGGAAGGGGGAGAAACATTAGTGACTGTGATGCTTGGACCAAACCACAGAAGAGATCTAGTAAAGACTGGATCTCAATTTTTACACAGAAACCTATAGCAGGGGAAAGACTCGGAACATTCTTAAAACAGTCCTTAAGTGTAATAATTATCTTATTCCATTGATCTACATACCAGAGGAACTGAGTTGACGGCACCAACAAGAATTGAAGATAGCCAAATTGCAACAATTGCCCCACCACCATAAAGTAGCACTGTCGTCTTGTCTTCAATAGCATCCCACTGTAATCAAAACACAGATATTTAATGTGAGTTAGACATAAACAAATTCGTTTATAAGCTTAAAAAGGATAAAAACAGATAAATCCTATCTCATATTAAAAGAAAAAGCTATCTATCTTTTAGGGACTCCCCCATATTATCTCCCTTAGAAAAAATTCCAATTTAACAAAAATGTGTACATGCGCCCGAAATTAGAGAGCGTTCAGAAGATAAAAACTATGAAGAAAACTCTAATGAAGGTAAAAAGAACAAAAAGTCTATGGTTGCACTGAATCTAACATCAAAGTTATCATGACATGGTACTAATTAACTATTAGAGTTTCACTTCAATGATCTACAACCTATTGTTAAATTGATCTCAAGACATTATAAATGAACAAACTGACAAGTACTGCTCTATAAGTATTTTGCATGAATAAGTAACTCACACTCTATGGTGATGTACTATCTACAAAACAAGGTCTAGATCTTTAATAAATCTCAAAAAGATGCAACAAAAGAGAGATTGACTACCAAACGACTATTATTTCAGCAGAGAAAGACACATTTTTTTCTCAGGTGCCAAGTCATCCAGTTTACCTTTTCTTGTAGCTCTGTTAGGAATTCACTAGTATCAACAGAAGTTTCTTCAGATGAAGAGGCTTTAACCTGGAGCAGCAAAGACCTTTTGGATTCTGCTATAGGAAATCAACATAAATCATAAGCACAGCAACACGAACAAGGATTATCTTCGAAAAGAGAAAACATCATACAAATACGATGCCCACACTTGAATATAAGGTTTAATGCAATTGTGTAAGCACCAGAATTAAACCAGAAACAAGAAGGATTTACCGTACACTTTTGGTTTTATATACATGGTATTATCACAACGTCCATGAAACAATGATCGCTGGTGTCAATCCTCTAAGCTTTAAAACAATAAAACATCAAAATTTCCACACAAAATGTGCATTAGTAAAGACCGGTAAGTACTCTCAACTTTAGCCTCATCACAGTGTATGAGGTTGTCCAATGCATTACAAAGATACCCTTATCCCTATGGCTTTTTCTTGAAACTTCCAAAAATATCCTCCACAAATTGGTGAAAAAATGTAAAAAAAATGTTTTGAAGGGAAATTGAGTCTTTTTAACCATGCTAATGCATCATCAAGTGCCTTTACATTACTAATACCTAGGAATCTATGATATTAGTAATACACAATGGAGTGCATTAGTCATATGTGTAACATGAAAAAGTGTAGAAAACATGATACTACTAATAGATCAAGTTGATGTATACATTATTTTTCTAATACACTCTGCCAAACAACGCTGTGAGAGTAATAACAACAATATTAAAAATGGAACTAGTAAATGCTCCCGACCAACCATATAACCTACTACTCGAAATTTACAAAAAAATCAAATGGCAGCAATCCTTTTGAAACAATCTCGAAAAATAGCAGCATCACATAAATTGAAATTGCAGAGAATACTCACAAAACTAAAGTAGTTCGAGGAAAGCAAAATTTCCAGAAAGACTACCTGCAAAATTGAAGGAAGAGGAAACACGGGGCGGGAGATAAGGTAAGGCAGAGCGGCAACATGAGACGGCATTAGTTGTGGAGCAAAGAGGCAAATGAGTAGTAAAAACGGCAGTGAAAGCCATGGAAGTAGAAGCTGCTGCAATCGTCGCCATTATTGGATGGGTGGCTGTGGCTGTGTATTGCTCTCTTTCTCATTCATCCATCTCTTATCTTCGAAACCAAAGCTCAGGTGAGAAAAATTGACAATGTTGCTCCCTTATATTTCAGATTAAGTACAAAATAGTCCCTAAAGTATGTTTTCAATAGTTTTGATCCTTTAAATTTAGTACTACTTATTATTAAAGTTTAATACTTGCAAGTTCTAATCTTTGTTAAATATTTAACAAATTATGTATGACAGATATGATGGAATTGTGGAGAAAAAAACACTATAACGTACTTATAATTGTTTTTAAGTCTCACGGCTTTTTTATAAGATATTATTATTTTTTACTTATAAAAAATTTAGAAAATTTATTTTATTCAGTTAATAAATGACTAAGAGATTTTTCTTTTAGAATTTAATCAAATCGTAAAAATTGCAATAGAAGAAATTGACAAAAACAATAAAAATTATACTTAAATAATTGCTCTAAAATCTAGAGAAAGCATAAATAGCATAATAGCACGTTCCATCGAAATTCTATTCCAAAACAATGTAAGGACTCCAGAAAAATTCTAGATCCGTGACAATAAACTAAAAAAAAATTGTACTTTTAAAATTCACTTTTTTCATGTATTTCTCTACCTTAAGATTCAAGTATATTATGTGAAAGCTCATTTTCTTTTGCCCTACATGAAAAAGTATTAGAAAGAATTGGATTGCATTTCATTTTCCACTTTATTTTCAAAACAGAATTGTCATTTTGACTAACTTAACTATGAAGCACAAAATTTGACTTAATGCTTCTATTGAGGAATTTTTAGGAATTAAAACTACACCTAACTAAAAGTTTTATGAATTGCTTATTAAGACATGATTTGTTTTTTAATTCGATATCTCAACGTATTTATTTTAGGACCTGATTAATCTGAATTACAGTGAATCTTTATCAAAGAGACTTCATATACTAGGACAACCTAGTATAATCTAATAGTCTTGGATAGTTCAAAATAATTATTCTTTTTATTGCATGTTAGGTGATATCTTTTAACTTGATATAATATTTAACAAAAAGTGAATAGTTTTAATTTTTATAGTCTAAAATAAATTTTTAAATATTTATATTCATTTAGAGTAAATTTTTTTATTCTTTATGAATTTAATTTTTCTAATAGTAGTAAAGCTTGGCTAATTTTATTCTTAATTAATAAAATAAGCAATTATCCTAATACTGTAGTATATTACCTTTTTTCCTTTATAAAGAAAGATTTTGCAGGGCAAACTCCTTTACATGTCATCACATAAACCTTGGAGAAAAGGAAGAAGAAACAAAATAGAACACACCCAAGCATCCCACATGACACACCTGCCAGTGCCACTTCTCTCCACCTCAAGCAGCCTCCCAAAATTTAAGAACTCAAGTGTCACAATCCCCAAATATGCCTTTCTACCAAATCTTGAATCAACTTATGCTTCCTCTATCTCCAACACATAATAAAAAAGGATTTTATTTGTCCTGCAGTATTTTCCCTGCAAACCCCAGGTTTTATTTTTCTGTTCTTCATCAGTTTTTAAGAATCTTTGTCACTGTTAATTAGTGCAACAAAAACTCTTTTTTTTTTTTGCTTCAAATCACACTCCATTTTGATGCATTGCTTGAAGTTCAGATTTTTCTACTTCCTTTTCGTATCTGCCATGTTTGCTTGCTTTCTTGAACTAGGATGATTCTTGTAAGTTCTAAAAATGCTTTCTTTATGAAATTTCTGGAATACTTACACTACCTTCAAGGTTTTCTCAAATGGGGTTTCCCTAAATTTGAGGTATTGTGGATTAATAAGGAAGACATTGTTTGCCTTCCCTCAATCTCTTTGTTTTCAACTTTTGAAACTTCAGGGTTTGAGTTGGGACTTGAAAATTATGTAAGTTTTGAGCTTAATTTATACTACTATATTAGAAATTTGTTTGTAGTGCAGTTAAAGTTTCCTTGTATATTTGTTTGTTTGTCCATTTACTTACAAGGTTTTAGCTGGCTTTTTCTTAGGTAAACGTCACATTTTCTTGCCGTGAATTTAGGCTGGGACTGTAGAGTTCTTTTGAGCAATTTGCCAAATGTCATATTTTGTTGGTTTTGCTTTTGTTGCTGATGTTGCTTTATGTTATTGTTACAAATTATAAGTCTGATTTTTTGAGTCAAGTGTACATTGAATCCGAGGGGTAGTGGTAAGGTACATTATAAGAATTTTGGATTACATTTGAGGTTCACTAGATTACAAAATTTTCCAGAGAAGATTGTGTTTAAGGTAGTAAATACAAACCGAATAAAATTGGCTTTTGTCCTATCCATTTTACTGGCATTGATGGTTTTCGCATTCAAATAGTATAAATAAGGGGTTTCAAGGCTGTTCTGAGGGTTTTGAGAGCCAAGAAGCCCTAGTGCTTTAGAAAATGGGGCAGCCTGCACCTGTCTGGGATCATAAAGCGTCGGTCGAAGTAACAAAAAATCCCAGTGGGATAAATCAGGTCACGCTTCGCAACCCTCAGGGTGCCTCTGTTCTGGTTAGAATCTCCTAACCAATCTGTTCATTTAATTAGAATTAATGATTTTATGATTCTAAATCATCTGTTAAATATCCAATCGATTACAAAGAACTTCATTGATGCTATTACTTAACTCGTGTTGTAACGATTTCCTTATATGGCTATTTACCGCTTTTCCCGAGTTTAGATTAACTTGCATGGAGGGCAAGTTACTTCTTGGCGGAATGATCGGGGTGAAGAGCTCCTATTCACAAGCAAGAAGGTATATGTTTCCATTTTAGTATTAGTTAATTCTTAGACTGGCTAATTCCACCGATGATATGAGTGTTTTGCCTGGCAATTCAGATCTTTTTGTTGTATAGTCGATATCACGTGAATTGAATATTGGAATTTGGATTAAAGCTTTCTAATATCATAGTAGAAGATTTGGCGAAAAATTGGAGAATTTGCTCTTAAGATGCTTAGCTACACAGGTCGATCATCCTGTTTGGATATGAAATGCTAAGTAAAGTGAATCTCGGTGTTTTTTGTTCTTGTAGATTAGAGGTAAAGCGATGGCAGTATAGTCACCAATTTACATTGATGTAGAGATTCCAGATGTGGAGGTGAAATCCTTGTATATGAGTTGGTCATTCAAATGCGTATAGAATGGAGATAGAGCCTTCTTCCCCCCACTGGCAAAGCCACACTTTGTCGGGGGTTCATTTTAACCCCTTTCGGTGGAAAATTATACTATTAATACCTAGTTAAAATTATTTTATATTTATATATAGTAGATATCGAACCTCCTTCAGCTAGTTTGTGTGTTTGCTTTTCTTAGATTCTGACTCCCCTTAATTGAAATCCTGGCTCCGCCTCTGTTTCCCCTCTCCCATATATATATATATATAAATAATTTTTTTAAAAAATAAATTTATATCACTTGATCGTTAGAGAATGGGAGTTGGTCATGTGAAACTTTGCCCAAGCTTACCGTATCGTTTTTTTTCCTCATAGTATTCTCGCAATCACCTCAATAGAAAGAAAGAAAAAGGATGGCATAATGTTGAAATGAAATAGCTTTCTCTTCTTTTTGTACTCCACTCATCCACACTCTACTACTCTACCTACCCACCTTGCATCCTAGGTCTTCCATTCTTTTCAATCTCTCTCAGGTCCCACATTTACAAGGGAAGAATGAATGGTAAAAGACATTAGTAGTTCTACATTAACTATAAGCATGCTCATTTTCTAGCTTAAGATGGGAGATTCTGATGGAGCAAATGGCAGAACCTTACAGACCTAAACTTAGAGTTACTTCACATAGTTTATTGCTTGGAGATATTTCAGGAACTTGCTGCATTTAAGCATGGACATTGTTCTAGGTCATGGTATTGCTGAAAGATGATAATTTCCTTTAATTTTGCACTCCTAAAAGCTGGTGGTGAGGACACTTTATTGTCCATAGGATGTCAACATATTTATATTGCTCTATTGTACTCCATTGGTGCCTTGGTTGCTATGATAGGTTCTAGGTAATATCTGTTAGCACTTTCCTCCCCACGATGAAGTGGGTTGAGAACCATTAGGTCTTAAGTTCAAATTTGAAATCCTAGTAGAGGTGATTTCTTCCCACCTTTCCTAGCCTTGGCGGACAGAGTCACCTGGTATCTGGTGCTAGTGGGAGGTGATAAGTATCCTGTTGAATTAGTCAAGGTGCACGTAAATTGGGCCAGACACTATGGTTATTAAAAAAATATAGATGGACTGGTGGTAGACATGGGGGACTCGTATCATAAAGTTGTGGTGGTGATGGTGGCTATGGTGGGTATTCAAAGACGAGAATAGTAGTGTTGGGCTAGTGATATGTTCCTCTGTCCTGTTGTCATCAATGCATTTCCTATTTTAGCCAGTCCAAGTTGCAAAATGGTAAATCCTTTGCCGTCCAACAATTTAGGTAATACTATAAACTTTTACTATTTTACAATATTTTTACTTAGCGATGACTTTTATTGAACACTTCTTCATATTACAAACAAATACTTGAGACTGTTCTACAACCAAGTTCATCTCATTATCTCCTTCCAAGTAAAATAAAGTCCATTAGCTTAGTGCTTTATAATGTATACAGGGTACATATAATCTTATGTCATCTGTTTCACTTGTAAAACCAGTATTTGTTATAGAAAAAGTGGAAATCTGATTCAATAATATTATTCTTTGATAATAGATTTTGACGATATTCAATTGTAACATGAACATGACTAAATTTGTACTATTGACTCTATTATTTTGATGACTCTTTCTCCTGACAGAAGAAGACTATGTAAGCACTTCTGTAGGATTCCTTGTGTAAGGCTTGTTGGAAACCTCTTCGTTACTTGATTCACCTGATCTCTGTTCTTCTATTATTAATATTCAGCTACTTTTTCCCCCTTCTTCCCTTATTCTCAAAGGGATCACATGCTAAAGTTTGTGGAGGTTCAAAGTCCTCTTCAAGGCATAATTTTGAGAATGCGCACTGACAAACATTTGCCTTTATATTTTAGGTTGCCAAATCTTCGAAAGTTGCACGAGGAGGAATCTCTGTTTCCTTTCCCCAGGTACTTCTATCGGTGCATATCTTTGATAAATTCCTGTTGAGTACTGTAGAATAGATCACATGATTATCCTACTTATGTGCAGTATGGAAATGGTGGAACAGTTGAGCAACATGGATTTGCCAGAAACAAAATTTGGACCATTGAAGACAACCCTCCATCTCTAAAATCATTTGACACCCAAGGAAAATCTTTCGTTGACTTGCTGCTCAAACCATCAGAAGATGAACTGAAGTTCTTTCCTCATGTGTATGACCTTGACTTTGTAGCAAATTCTAATTGGTTTTCTTAGAAGTTTGGGTCTCTGAATTAAGAGCACTCAAAATGTTTTCAATGATATGTGAGTGGAAGTCTCTGGCTAAAAAACAAAGGGAACTTTAACCCATTTTCATGTTGGAAATTTTATTCCTTTGTGTAAATTTTCAATTCAGTCTTTCAGTTCCATGGTTATTCTTGCTTACCGTAGTAGCTTTTGAAGTTTCCTCTAAATATCTTTCTTCTAATGTTTCAGCTTTGAGTTTCGCCTTCTGGTTTCTCTTGCATCAGATGGAAGCTTGTCCCTGATATCTCGTATTAGAAACACCACTGGCAAGCCGTTGAAATTCTCCTTTGCTTATCAAACATATTTTTCTGTTTCTAACATAAGGTATGCTGTTCCATATGTGGATTCTTATCGTTTTCATATCCATGAGTTTTCTTACTTCTTGCTGTCAGCAATTTTAGAAAAACTGCTTTACCTGGAAAAGCTTGAAAGGTATTCATACTTAAAAAAGAAGAGAAAATAGTTTCTTTGTACATCATTGTTCATTTAAATGTTTTTGAGCATTGCTCAAGTGATTGATGATTTTATTCCTTTTAATTTCTTTTAGAACTAACATGAGTCTTATCAACAGTGAAGTGCGTCTAGAAGGTTTGGAAACACTGGACTATCGTGACAATCTGTGCCCAAAAGAAATCCTCACGGAACAAGGAGATGCCATAACATTTGAGAATGAGGTAAATCTATTTATGCAGCCTACATATCTCAAAAGCTTGTGATAATAGATATTCAATTAGTTAAAATATCACATTTGGTGGTTTTGTGAAACACAATTTGAGTAATGACTCAACATAGATATTTGATCTCTCCCGTGGCATTTAACAATGTGGACTCTGTCGCCAAGTTTCAAGAAAAACAGAGACAAGTAATGAAGCATGTTTCGATTGATGTTAAATAAGAAGATTACTTTTGAAGTTTTGATTGAGGGAATAAGTTCTCTCCTTTTCGTTCCATAACCATAGACAAGTCCAATTGATTTGGAATTGAAGAAGTACCCTTTTTTATTTCCCGAATTGCTGCTTCAGAGTTAAATTGTCTAAGCATTATCTTTAACACTACTCATCATTTTGTTAGTGCCTTTAAATTTTTTGGAGCAATGATATTTAACTTCATACATGTGTGGTTTCTCTGAGTTGCATGTCGAACTTGCAGCGTAAAGCGCTCGGCTTACTGTATCTTTCATATCTGAAGCCTTTTGGTCTACTTTAGTAAGTTGGTTGAGTGTTAATCCGTCTGTTTATTTTGTTTTCACTTAGAAAATCATCCTTTCTCTTTCAGATCGACCGTGTGTACTATCGTTCTCCTAATTGCATTGCTGTTCTTGATCATGAAAGGAAGCGAACGTATCTGATAAAAAAGGAAGGGCTACCGGATACTGGTAAGTTGCTTCAGTTCAAATCATTCTTCAAAACTATTTTGGATAGGAAGGAGGGGGTTGGGGAGTAGGAACATTTCTTTTCAGAATTTGACTGTCTCATGATTGTTTTCTTAATATACCTGGAAATATTTGTTTTATCTGAAAAGTAGTGGTATTTAATTATCGAACATTCTGCAAGGAACAAAGTGTAAATGTCACTCGATGTTGGTATTTAACCAGCTATTTTTAGTGATAGAGAAACTTTTATTGCATTCTATCACGATCCTAGAAGTTGGCTTCGTAGAAGCATGATAGTATACCAACTACAAGTGACGGACTAGGAATCCTAACAAGGGATTCAAGAAAATTGTAGAAGGCATACTTGAGATTTAAACTTTCCTGAACCATTTTTTGAGCCACATTTATGTCAAGGGGATTCAGTAACAGCCAGGAATTTCCCTCATGACAGGAGAATTCAGTAACTTTTATATGCCTCCCCCCCAAAAAAAAAAAGTTTTACTTGCCTCTGACTGAACCTGCGTCGTCTTGTCTTCTTCAGTGCTATGGAATCCCTGGATAAAGAAATGCAAAGCAATGACCGATCTTGCCAATGAAGAGTACAAGTATATGCTTTGTGTTGATGGTGCAGCAATAGAAAAACCCATCATTTTGAACCCGGGAAAGGAATGGACAGGTCGTGTGGAGCTTGTGGTGATACCATCAACCCTTTACATCGACAATCCTTAGTTCCTTTGAGGTCTGGACTTAAAGCATTTTAGAAATGGCTCAATAGCTTAGTGAGAGAGCGCAATCCATTTCAACTAGTTTCTGTTTTCGTTAGACTGTTATTGTTGGACAGCCAAAGCTTGCCAATGGCTGTATGTTATGAAAGAGCGAAAGTTTTTAAACTAAAATTGTTCCATTTCAGCACAATACTTACGTTTGTGCAATTGAAATGAGAAAGTGAAAGATTGATATATTTTCTTTGTTTGGCTATAATATATCTAGGAACATTTTATGAAAAACGATTTTCGAGCGGATGGTCTATCGGAAGCAATCTCTCTATCCCACAGAGGTAGAGGTAAGGTATGCGTGCACTCCACCGTTCTCAGACCCCATGGAACCATACCGGGTATACATGTTTTAGTATATCTTGGGATATCCCATTGAGAAAATTTTCTTGAGCCGAGGGTCTATCTGACCTCTTTGTCCTACAAAGATAAAGGGAAGATTTGCATGCGCTCCACCTTTTCAGACCCCAATTATGGAACTATATTGGGTATATATGTTGTTGTAGTAAATCTTGGGACATTCTATGAAAAATAATTTTTCTGAGCCCAAGGTTTATTGGAACCAATCTCTTCACCCTCACAAAGGTCACGAAAGGGTAAGGTATGTATATGCATGCACTTCACTCTCTTCAAACCCCATTTATTAGAATATATCGGATACGTCGTCGTTGTAGTATATGTTTGAAAGCAAAATGTTTAAAGGTATTCACAATAGGTATATGGTTGATATAGTTTTGTTGTCCTTTATTTCGAGTATAAAAATATATTTCATACACTTTATTCATTTTATACAAGATTGATACGTATGTATAATTTAGATGCTCAAGAGGATTTTGACAACTCATTGTCACTTAAGATCATAGTATTATGAGATTCGCTAGAACTTCCCTCTGGATGCAGGAATAGCAATATGGACTAAATGCCTTGTCCAAATCAAGGAACAAAAACATTAAGGAGAGACATTTGGTCTTTTGCCACCTCTAATTTGTACTAACAATCATATATAGACAGAAAGAAAAAACTATAAAGTTCCCATTGTGGGAAAAGTTTTATAAATCTAGTGTTCAATATCACTTCTTTTTTTTCCTTTTTACAATTTTGGGCAGACATTGTTTTTACATTGTAAGAATTTAGAGATTGCAAGCATTAGAATAGAATGGACAAGGCAACTTACTACCTAAAAGTGGGACTTATGAATTTATTTGGAAAAATATTTTTGAGCTTAAAATGTAGACATGTCACCCATCTCTGTTTCAAATTAAATAATAAAAAGTCCTTTTTGCTTGTGAGAGAGTTAGGAAATGCAAAGTATCCATTGTTCACTTGGTGCACAAAGTAACAAGTGATAATACATGCGTTCGTAAAATTCAATATTAGCTCAATATTTAGTTGGAAGGTAAATTTCACATACGATCGTATAATTATCACATGTTTTTATAAAAATTACTCAACTGTCATTTCTAATATAACTAAATTTTGAGATACTAATTAAAATGCATAAAGCTAGAAAATGCTACATTTTTCGATGCTAACACATATTTTTGTAATAAATAAAAATTCAATTGAAATTTTTTTGACTTAGCATGGCCTAAAATTCAGAACACATATGAAGAAAATAAAATATTAAAATAATAATTCTTTATAGTTCTTATTCAGTCCATCAACAAACAAGATTTCATTACTTTCTCTTGGCTGGATTTCAAACTAAGTTTTTCAAAGTCTCTCTTTTAGATTTTTATCTGAAATTCTAATGCTTATATATATTTAACATTATGATATAAATTCATCGTAACTTTCAATCAATCTTTTTAAAAGTTTTACTTAAGAGGGGAAGCAATGTTTTCCATTATCTTTTAATATTTTACTTTCTTCATATGAGTTTGGCTTTTGGTGGAGTTAGAACATTTTAATTGAATTTTATTTATTATTTTTTTTAACAAAAGAGTTAGCATCGAATTTTTAGCAAATTTTCGGCTTTATTACTTTTTATAGTTAGTATTTCAAAGTTTAGTGGTTGTCATGTCAGGAAAAGAAAGGTTAAGTGGCTTTTATAAAAAAAATAAAATAATTATATGATCATATGTGAAATTTATTCTTTAGCATAAACAATGTAAATCAATTGTTCGTATAAATAATATATGCATAAGTAACAAATGAATTTGTATATTATTTTGTTTGAATAAAAAAAAATGGAATAAGAATACAAAGATTCGTTGGATTGAATCAACTAAAGTGACCATATTAACCCTCATATGTTAAACAAGCTTTTGAATAAAGCAAAATACACACCTAATTTGTCCGTACATTTCAATTCATATATCATTAAACTAAGCATTGAGAATATTTATCAGCTTTTTCATATTTAATTGGTTAAAATATTTTTTCCAGTAAAATAAGTTTCTTGAAATGAGAAAAATAATTTTTCTAGTAGAATTGACAAAAACAAATATCACAAAAAATATTATACATTGATTATATCTTCCATCCTGGGTTTTGAGTTGAGGATTTTAGGAAACAGTCTCTCTACTTCTATGAAGTCGCGGTAAAGTCTGCGTAAAATCTCCCCTCCCCAGACCCCACTTGTAAAATATTACTGAATATGTTGTTGTTGTTGATTATATCTTCCATCCTAAACGTCTAGCTCCTCCTCACTCCCACTTCCCACTTCCCATATACTTTCATGAGGAGTAATATTTTTTTTCTAACACTCTCTGTCCTAATTTATATAACTCATCTCTTTTTTTAGTTTCCAAAAAACTAGCATATAAATTTTGAAAATCTACATCTATAACTTATTTTAGATCATAAATTTTGAAAACTCGTAATTTTTTTTTAAATCTACCAAAGTTCTGCTTATTTTTTGAACAATATTTTTGAATCCCCCCGCCGTTTCTCTCTTGTTTCGTGTGGTAATTGAATCCTTCCCGCTACGCCAGCACATACGAGTTGCGCATAGATCTCGGCACTTCAATGTTTTTCAGTGATCACATTTCTCTTTCTTTGCCATACACTTCCAAATTCCACCTCCATAACCCCATCTTGTTCCTAACCCCACAAAAGCATCTCCCCTTGTTCTATTCTCCAACCCCAAAAATCCTTTCTTTTAACTCCTAAATCATATCATCCCATCATAAAGATTCAAACTTTAATGTACCATTCACTTTGTATACAAAGATTTACTTGTTTATATCAAAAATCAAGAGAAGATTAAAAAAAGGGATCTTTCTTAGGTTCAAGAATGTCACAGATGAGACCTCTAAAGAAGCCACCAGGCTTTAGAGATCCTACAATCCCAATCCAAATGCCCCCAAGAAAAATTAACCTTCCACCTTCATTCAATCCACAAAAGAGAACAAAAAAAACTTGCTATTGTAGCTGCTGTTGTTGTTTTCTGATTATACTCAGCTTGTTACTCTTAGTAGTAGCTGCTTGTGGTTTTCTCTACCTTTGGTTTAATCCAAAACTCCCTGTTTTCCATTTTAGATCCCTTGAGTTTACTAAGTTCAATGTTACTGAAACCCAAGATGGGCAAAGATTGAATGCACAATCATCAGTTGGGGTGGAGTTGAAAAACCCAAACAGGGAGATGAAGATTGTGTATGGTGACACCAGAGTGGAATTGAAAGGCGAAAAAGACGTAAACATGGGTTCAGGGAAAGTTGTTGGTTTTGTGCAGGAGAAGAAGAGTGTTAAAGTTGTTAAATTCGCCATGAAATCGAATGAGTTGTTGTATGGTGACAGTGTTGGGAAATTGATGAAGGGTGAATTCAAGAACAAGAATTTGAGAGTTTCTGCTGATGTGAGTAGTGCTATTGGTATTGGATATAAAGGATGGAAAAGTTGGAAAATTGGAGTTAAAGTTTCTTGTGGATCTTTGAGGTTAAAGCAGATTGAAAATGGTGCTACACCCAAATGTCGCATTACTCTGTTTTACTGGTGAGCTAATACCACTCTAAATAAATTAGAATGCATAATACGTAGATAGACACTTTAACCTAGCATTCGCGGGCAATTGAATATCCTAACTTTCGCTGTGACCATCTTGACACAAGTACATTTAAAGGGGTGCTTTCTCAAATTTAGGATGTTTATGGGGTTTAATCCAAGTTAAGGTTTCTAATGTGTATAGTCAGGGGTGCTTAGTTGCTAGTTGAGGTAAGGTTAGGGTGTTTATTTATGTATTGTGCCAAATTAGAAAGCTTGGTTATCACCTATGTTGCTTAGACTGTGTCGGATTCTCCATAAATGCATAAAATTTGAATGATCTGACACACCCCTTTTGAAGAGTCCGAACAACAGAGTTTATAAAAGTGACCTTTGATTGATCATAAACAGCTATATGTAGTTATCTTTTTGGTGATCTGAAAAAATAAGTATATGTAAATGATACTATTTAAATACTTCGAATAGGTGATTGAACCATGCACATGAGGAGTAGCTGTTACTTACAAGTTTTAGGAAACAGACAAAATAAAGTTTCAGAAAGATGCCATCTTAACTTGCCACTTTAATGGAAAAAAAGCTAGTCATGATTGATATATCTAACTTCTTATTAATCTTGCAAGAAACTATACTAGTCATGTTATATTGCTGGAGATATGTTTCAGTTTGACAATCCTTTTGTGTGTTTGATTTGCAGGTTTAATTTAAACTGATCGATTCACACATACATAACTGGGAAAGAGGAACAGTAGACCTCACTATCGTCTTTGGATGAGAGGAACGAAATGCTGTTGTGCCTAAATTTCATACATAAGTTCATAATGTTAATACTCACCATTTAGATATAAAATCTTATCCAAGTTAATTTGACAAGTTTTATCATCATAGCTGGTGTTTTAAGTAAGGTAGTAGTTGGTGGAGTTGCAAGTATACCTTAGAATAATTTCAACTTGTAACCTATGTTCTTCAGACTCTTCAAAAGTGTCAGCGGGTGCGTGTCCAAAAGTAGTGTATTTTCGAAGAACGCAACACTGGTATGACATTGCAAGTGAAGAGTCTGTGCAACTTAACTTGTATCCAAACTATAAGCACCTGCATGGCATTGATGTTGAGCATGGAAAGGATGAAAAAATAGGTATATTACTGTAATAGAAGCATAGATAAAAGGTACATTTTACTTGTAAAGGCACTGTCTATTTTACTTGTAATAGAAGCATAGATAAGAGGGACCTCAGGGGCATTTTTGTTCTTTACATTATTTTATCGCAGAATAACTAATCTCAATATTATTATTCCAGCTTCTAGTTAGGCGAATTTATTCCCCTAACTAATTACTAATCCCGTATAACTCATCACAGAACATTTAGCAAACAAGAGATAAGAAACAACAACATACCCAGTGATATCCCACAAGTGGAGTCTGGGAGCAAACAAGAGATAAGATTTCTAATTATTTTTTTTATCTCAGAACTATCTCTGTTATCCAACATACCAAACAACACAATATTTGATTAACTGTTTTTCTTAAAGAGGTTCTATTTGATGTTTCTTAGAGGTGGCAGCTTACAGGAATTAGGTAGCAAGAGAAAAAGAAGCTGCAACATGAAAATCCACGGAGGATCAATATTTTCACGAAAAGAATTCAAAATCTAAAGAAATAGACACACAAACTAACACAAAAAATTTAACATCTACTATATATACATAAAAAACGATATTTAAATCATGTACAAATTATATAACTTTCCGTTGAAAAAGATTAGAATAAACTAGTGACTATAAGATAATTCCGCCCTGCAATCTAGTAATTGTTTGTGGGGTGGGGGTGGGGAACCGTTGGTAATTAGTTAACTTAAAATAATTAAATAAAGTACATTTGAGATCTTATTTTTCTCCCAAGAGTAGAGTCTTTAAAGTTGTTTAACATGATCCAAGAAACTAGTTCCCCTCATCGTATTGTATAATTCGTAAGCACTGTTCCACCTTTCATATTTGCTTTAGTTTTGAGCCAAATTATGTGGGAAAATCTAACCCGTCTACGAATATTTTTAAATTTATTTGCTTTTATTAATTGCAAATTAAACAAAAACGTTTTTTCTTTAACTCTTTTTTGTTATTAATAATATATATAGAAGTGGCGTGGCAAGCAGCTAATGATTGTGTCGTAAGCTTTGCCGATCAAGCCTCCTCTTGGTATTTCAAGAATTTCATGTTATATTTGTCTGTGCAGATACCTTTTTGTTTTTTGACTAACTATTTCAATTATTTATCATTTGTAGTTGCAATTATTTTGAAATTGTATTATATCTCTCTAAGATAGGAGTCAGGCGATTTTGTCAGTTTTTCAAGGTTCAAGGGTATTAGCTTACGAATTTTGGGATTCCGAGGCTTGGGCACATTTTTCTTAGAAAATTCACGTAGCTGTTTGTAACAAGTCCTCTAAGAGTTCCAATAGCTTTGGTGCCATTGAATGGCTCCTCAGAGCATTCGATGGGCTACAGAAGAGGAATCAAGAGATTTTTTCAATTTTTTGTGGGTGTTAGCCCACATATTTTAGGGCGTCAAGGCTACGAGCCCATTTTCTCAAAAATATTTTGTACAATCATGCGTAATGAGCCCGCTAAGAGTTTCAGTAGGCCCAACGGCATTAGACGACACCTGGGAGCATTTTATTGGCTTTGGAAAAGAAATTGGGCGATTTCAACAGTTTTCTTGGGTGTTAGCCCACAGATTTTAAGGGTACCGAGGCTCTGGACCCATTTTTCTGGAAAATTCTACATACCCTTCCAAAACAAGCACACCAAAAGTTCTATAGGCTCGGTGGTGTCAGAGGACGCTTGGGAGCATTTTACGGGCACAACATGGATGAGTCGGTGCAATTTTTTGAGAAAGTTGCTTGGACAAACCATGGGCTAACACCTATGAAAAACTGCCAAAATCGCATATTTCCTATTGCTTAGCCCATAAAATTCTACTAGACATTCTACAATGCCACTGGGCCACCTGGGCCTCTTGCTGGGCTCGTTATGAACGAGTTAGTGTAATTTTTGGGGAAAGTTTGGCCGAATCCCCGAGTAGCACCACAAACTGTGCGCTAACACCCACGAAAAACTGCCAAAATCGCTTGTTTTCTATTGTTTGACCCATAAAATCCTACCAGGCCTCCGACAACGTTGTCGGGCCACCTGAGCCTCTTGCCGGGCTCATTACGGACCCACTCATATGATTTTTTGGAAATCTTACGTTGAAGCCCCATGCAGAGCTAGAATCTGTAGGCTAACACCCACAAAAAATTGCCAAAATTGCCTATTTCAGCTTCGTGGGCCCATAAAATCCTACCAAGCCTCCGCCAATACTGTCGGGCCACCTGGGCCTCTTACCGAGCTTGTTGCGGACCCATTTGTATGATTTTTCAAGAATTTTTTATTGGAGAAACATGCAGAACCACAATTCGTTGGCTAATACCCACAGAAAACTGCTGAAATCGCCCGTTTTGGCTTCTTAGGCCCATAAAATCCTATGAGGCCTCCGCCAACGTCGTTGGGCCACTTAGGCCTCTTGCTGGGCTCATTATGGATTCACCTGTATGATCTTTCGAGAATTCTGCGTCAGAGCCCTATGCAGCACTAGAATCCGTGGGCTAACACCCACAGTAAATCACTGAAATGCCTATTTCAGCTTCCTGGGCCTATAAAATCCTACCAAGCCTCCGCCAACGCCGCTGGGCCACCTGAGCATCTTGTCGGGCTTGTTGCAGACCCACTCATATGAATTTTGGAGAATTTTACGCTGGAGCCCCATGCAGCATCATAATTCGTAGGCTAACACCGACAGAAAATTGCCAAAATCGCATGTTTTGGCTTCCTAGGATAATAAAATACTACCAGGCCTCCGCCAACTCCATCGGACCACCTAGGCCTCTTGCCGAGCTCGTTACGGACCCAGTCGTATGATTTTTCAAGAATCTTGTGCCGAAGTCCCATGCAACGCTAGAATTCATAAGCTAAGACCCACATAAAATTGCCAAAATTGCCTATTTCAGCTTCTTAGGACCATAAAATCCTACCAGACCTCCGCCAACGTTGCTGGGCTACCTGAGCCTTTTTTGGGGCTTGTTTTAGACCCACTTACATGAGTTTTCAAGAATTTTGCGCCAGAGCCCCATGCAACGCCACAATCCGTGGGTTAACATCCATAGAAAAGTTACCGAAATCGCCTGTTTTAGCTTCTTAGGACCATAAAATCCTACCGGGTCTCTGCCAACACTGCTGGGCAATCTGGGCCTCTTACTGGGCATGTTATGGACCCATTCATATGAGTTTTCAGGGATCTTGCATTGGAACCCCTTACAGCGCCATAATCTGTGTGCTAACACCCACAAAAAACTACCGAAATCACCTTTTTTGGCTTCTTGGGCCCATAAAAATCTTACTAGGCTTCCGCCAATGTCGTCGGGCCACCTGTGCCTCTTGCCGGGCTCGTTGCAGACCCACTCGAATGATTTTTTGACAATCTTTTGTCATAGCCCCATGCAACGCCACAATTCGCAGGCTAACACCCACAAAAAACTGCAGAAAGCGTCTGTTTCATCTTTTTGTGCCCATAAAACCTACTAGGCCTCCGCCAACGCTACTGGGCCACCTAGGCCTCGTGCTGGGATTTTTATAGACCCACTCATATGATTTTTTGAGAATCTTATGTTGAGGCCCCATGCAGTACCACAAAATGTGGACTAACACCCACAGAAAACTATCGAAATTACCTATTTCGGCTTCTTGGCCCATAAAATCCTACCAGGCATCCGCCAACGCTGTTGGGCCACTAGGGCTACCTGAGCCTCTTGCCGGGCTCGTTGCAGACCCACTCATATGATTTTTCAGGAATTCTACACCGAAGCCCTATGCAGTGCCACAATTCGTGGGCTAACACCCACAGAAAACTATTGAAATCGCCTATTTTGGCTTCCTGGCCCATAAAATCCTATCAGGCATCCGCCGACGCTATTGGGCCACTAGGGCCTCTTGTCGGGCTTATTGCGGACCTAATCTATGATTTTTTGGGAATCTTGCATCGGAGCCACATGCAAGGCCAAAATTCATGGGCTAACACCCACATTCATGGACAAAATTCATCGGACCTACTCATATGATTTTTTGAAAATCTTATGTCGGAGCCCTATGTAGTGCCACAATATATGGGCTACCCCCCACAGAAAACTACTAAAATTGCCCCCATAATTTGTGGGCTAACACCCACAAAAAATGTCGAAATCATCTATTTCGGCTTCTTGGCCCATAAAATCCTACCAGGCCTCCGCCAACGCTACTGGGCCACCTAGGCCTCTTGTTGGGCTCGTTGCAGACCCACTCATATGATTTTTCAGGAACTCTACGCCGGAGCCCTATGCAGTGCCACAAATCGTGGACTAACACCCACAAAAAACTATCGAAATTGCCTATTTTGACTTCCTGGCCCATAAAATCCTACTAGGCATCCGCCAATGCTGTTGGGCCACCGGGCCACCTGAGCCTCTTGTCGAGCTCGTTGCAGACCCACTCATATGATTTTTCAGGAATCCTACGTCGGAGCCCTATGCAGTGCCACAATCTGTGGGCTAACACCCACAGAAAACTATTGAAATCGCCTATTTTGGCTTCCTA
>JAOTQJ010000002.1:3536359-3560038 GCA_025642045.1 Solanum sejunctum | reverse complement strand
CGGAGCCCTATGCAGTGCCACAATCTGTGGGCTAACACCCACAGAAAACTATTGAAATCGCCTATTTTGGCTTCCTAGCCCATAAAATCCTATCAGGCATCCGCCGACGCTGTTGGGCCACTAGGGCCTCTTGCCGGGCTTGTTGCGGACCCAATCGTATGATTTTTTGGGAATCTTGCATTGGAGCCACATGCAAGGCCAAAATTCATAGGTTAACACCCACATTCATGGCCAAAATTCATCGAACCTACTCATATGATTTTTTGAAAATCTTATGTCGGAGCCCTATGTAGTGCCACAATATATGGGCTACCCCCCACAAAAAACTGCTAAAATTGCCTGTTTTAACTTTTTGAGCCCATAAAATCCTATAGGCCTCCGCCAACGCCATCAGGCCATTTGGATCTTTTGTCAAGCTCGTTGTGAACCCACTCGTATGATTTTTTGGGAATCTTGCACCGGAGCTCCATCTAACTCTATAATCTGTGGGCTAACACTCATAGAAAACTACCGAAATCGCCTATTTTGGCTTCTTTGGCCAATAAAATCCTACTAGGCCTCTGCCAATGCCGTCAGGCCACTTCGGCCTCTTGTCGGGATTGTTGCTGACCCACTCGTATGATTCTTTGAGAATCTTGCACCGGAGCCCCATGCAGCGCCACAATCCATAACACCCTCAAAAAACTGCCGAAATCGCCTATTTTGGCTTCCTGGGCCTATAAAATCTTTCCAGGCCTCTGTTAACACAGAGGGGCCACCTGGGCCTCTTGCCAAGCTCGTTGTCGATCTACTCATATTATTTTTTGAGAATCTTGTATTGGAGCCCCATGCAGCACCACAATCTGTGGGCTAACACCCACAAAAAACTGTCGAAATCGCCTATTTCGTCTTCCTGGCCCATAAAATCCTACCAGGCCTCTGCTAATGTCGCTGGGCCACCTGAGCCTCTTGCCGGGCTCTTTGTAGACCCACTCATATAATTTTTCAGGAATCCTACGCCGGAGCCCTATGCAGTGCCACAATCCGTGGGCTAACACCCACAGAAAACTATTGAAATCGCCTATTTTGGCTTCCTGGCCCATAAAATCCTACTAGGCATCCGCCAACGCTGTTGGGCCACTAGGGCCTCTTGCCGGGCTTGTTGCGGACCCAATCATATGATCTTTTGGGAATCTTGCATCGAAGCCCCATGCAGCAGCACAATCTGTGGGCTAACACCCATAGAAAACTGCCGAGATTGCATATTTTGGCTTCCTGGCCCATAAAATTCTACTAGGCATCCGCCAATGCCGTCGGGCCACCTGGGCCTCTTGTTGGGCTCGTTGCGGACCCACTTATATGAATTTTTGGGAATCTTGCACCGGAGCCCCATGCAGCGCCATAATCCATGGGCTAACACTCATAGAAAACTATCGAAATCGCCTGTTTCGGCTTCCTTGGCCCATAAAATTCTACCAAGCCTCCTCCAACGCCTCCAGGCCACCTGGGCTTCTTGCTGGGTTCGTTGCAGACCCACTCGTATGATTTTTTGGGAATTTTGCATCGGAGCCCCATGCAGCACCACAATCCATAGGCTAATACCTACTAAAAACTGTCGAAATCACCTGTTTTGGCTTCGTGGGTCCATAAAATCCTACCAGGCCTCCGCCAACGTTGTCGAGCCATCTGGGTCTCTTTTCGAGCTCGTTGCAGACCTACTTGTATGATTTTTCGTGAATCTTGCGCTGCCCTATGCAGCACCACTATCCGTGGGCCCACAGAAAACTATCGAAATCGCCTATTTTGGCTTCCTGGGCCCATAAAATTCTACTATGTCTCCACCAACGATCTGAGTGGGTTTGTTACAGATGGGTACATGAAAGTTTTCGAGAAAAATAAGCTCGAAGCCCCGGTACTCCCTGAATTTTTGGGTTGATACCCATGAAATATTGAGAAAATTATCTAATTCTTGTTCTAGAGGTTATAATTTTCTTTTGATTCCAATTTTGCAATAGTTCAACAAAGGAATTTCAAGTCTCTGTTATCAATTATTTTTAATGTAGGCATAATATATAATGCTCTGTAATTTGGCTTCAGCTTTAACTATGTATAAAATATTTAAATTTGTATAAAGTTAAACAAATGGATACACATGTTCTGTATGATATAATACATATAAGACGTCATGTATGACATGTATTGCCACGTAAGATACATGTGTCAGATTTGTTCAATTTTTATACAAGTTTAAATGTCTCCTTATACACATTCAAAATAAGAGGACATAAATGTCAGTTGAAGCTAAGTTAACGGACAACAACAACATACTCAATGAAATCTAGCTAGACCACGTTAAAGGACACATTTCTGTATTGTGCTTTTAAAATTCTTCTATATTAAGAAATATTTACCATTTGTAGTAATAATATTTTTTTCGTTAAACACTTATAATATAATTTTGATGCATATTATAGGGAACTATTTATAAAACATATATAATACAAATATTATTAATGAATAAATTATTTATCACACACACATTTATCAATTTCTTACTAAACAAGTCCAATATATTTTTAAAAAGTTATAAATTTAGAGGGATGCATACTTTTTGTGCTTAATTTTATTTGTTTGTTAATTTCTTATATTTTTTACTAAAATAACTTAGATCCAAAGTAGGGCCACTTGTTTCTTTCATCATCCCTTCGTTTCCGCGTTAAAGAGGAAGGACGACCAAAGCACTGAACATTGAAGAATCTTTCTTCTTGGTAATATATTCACGCGTTTATCTGTGTATATATATTCTTGCAGATTCTATTATTTTTCATTCATGATTGGTTTGTTGTTTGTTTAGATCTCTTTCAATTGCTAGGTTGTTTCTGCCATGGCTTCCAAACGGATATTGAAGGAGCTTAAGGACCTGCAGAAAGATCCTCCTACCTCTTGCAGCGCCGGTATTATTTCTTCTGATTATTATTACTACTTTTGTTTTTTGATGATTGATTGGTATATGAGTCTCTGATTGATTATTTAGTGTTGGTATGAAATGGACGTTATAGGGTGAGAGAAAAGGATTTGTTTAGCTCGAATGACCCGACATCCGATTAGGAGAGAACCTTGAGCATCTTATAAAGTTTGGATAATTTTCATTCCTTTGAGCTAGCTTTGCAGGGTGAGTTAGGTACAAGGCTTAATTTTGTCAGGGTATTAGAGCTAGACTTGTTGGGTCCGTTGTGAGTGCCATTGGACTGTGCGGGGTGTGTGAATATGCTTCTGGTCCTTGAATGTCATGCTCCAACTGGATAAAGAGTGTTTGGATTCAGGCTCGAGGGTGGGGGGAGTTAATCTCCCTTTGAGTTATCTTTTAGGATGTGAGTTAGGCTTAATGACTAATTTGTCAGGGTATCAAAGCCAGATGTATTGGGTCGCACCTCTGCACTGTATGGGGTTGGTGAATATGCTCGTGGTCTTTGAATATCATGTTCGACCAGATAAAGAATGTTGAATCCGGGTGTGAAGGGAGAGTTAATGATGATGATCCCACCAGGATGAGAACCCTGTGCTCCTTATTAGGCTTGGGTAATCAGGCCCCAACTATTTTGTGTGGATTGTATGATCTCATATATCCATGTGTAAAGTTTTTTTGTGCTATTTTTGTTTTGTAATTTTCCTTTGGTTTCTAGTTGATCTCTGTCATCTCAATGCACATGGGTCGATTGTTGAATATAGGTATCAAATCTTACATTTTTTCCACATATAATGGTGTCTAGAATATACATGACAAATTATGGCTGTCAGTAAATAACTAATAATCCTCAGCCAAGAAGTTTGTGGGTTTCAGGATGCCTGATTTTGTTAAGTGTAAATTGTGAATACTTGATGTGACATGCCTAAGAAACATGTATATGGTTTTATCAGTTTGATGTTGTAAACTAGAAGGAAAATGTAATTGATGTTGACTCATTGTGAAATCAGGTTCCTTTTCCTTTTCAAAATATTATATGGATATTAGCTTTTATCTTGTGCAGAGCAAAGATATTTTGGCAGACTGCACTCTTAGATGTTAATAGAGAGATCTTGTGCAGAGCAAAGATATTTTGGCAGACTGCACTCTTAGATGTTAATAGAGATATCTTGTGCAGAGCACGTCGTCCTGCAGATTTGTCTTTGGCTATGTTGTGATTCCATCAAGTCTGTTGTACTTCCATCCTGTTTTCTTTGGCTATGTTGTTGATCCATGTTTGCGCTATGGAAATAATTGCATGCTTCATTATTCATTATAGGAGGGTGTAGTTTCTTTCAAGTCTAAGGGTAGGGTATCATAGCAATGCACATGTCTCTTGCATTTCTTTTCTTAGGGCATACGCTACGTCACTCATCATTTCATTATTTCTAACTTCCCAGACTTTTGTTGCCATGTTACAGGCCCCGTCGGAGAGGACATGTTTCACTGGCAAGCTACAATAATGGGCCCTCCAGATAGTCCTTATGCTGGGGGTGTATTTTTAGTCACTATTCATTTTCCTCCTGATTATCCATTTAAACCTCCAAAGGTATGAGATGGTTGCAAATTTCTTTTGTGAATTGATGTCCCCCTTGATCGATGTTTATGCTTTGAGCAGATACTGTTCTATCGTAGTTTTACTTCTCTAGAGAACTACTTTGAAATGTTCCAAGTATAAATATAATAAAGAAAATACTCTCTCCGTCCTATTTTATGTGGCACCCTTTCCTTTTTAGTCTGTCCCAAAGAGAATGTCATCTTACTAAAATTAGAAACAATTTAACTTTAAATTTCTCTTCTATCCGTAATAAGATGATTTTCAAAATTTAGTAGAGTGAACATTTTAAAAGAAATCAAAATATAAATAAACATAAGTAAACAAATTCAAATTATAATATATTCATAAATAGAAATTGTATTTATAAAATATAAATTTTTAATTGAAAAATATATAAAAGCAATGATTAATTAAGGGTGTTAATGTTATTATAGATATTATTTAAAAAATACGTTAATGTACAAGAATGTAAAAGTGGTGTACAAAAGAGAATTTTAAGGAGGGTATTTTTGTTATTTTACATATTTTATTCCAGGATAAATTATCCTAGGATTACTATTCCACCCTCGAGATAACTTATCCCAACCTGTGCAACCAAACAAGAGATTAAAGGCCACTAAAAATTTATGATTAACTCATCTTATCCATCACACGAAACGACCCCTTAAGGTTCTTATATTAATTGATATGTGGAGAGTTCGAAATTGATTTGTCACCTTGTTGAGGTTCATGATATTAAAGCAGGGCACGACTATATAGAAGCTGTGATATTCTGTACATGTTTTGTTTTTCTTTGATACTTTTGGTGCCAGATTGGGCAGTGAAAGTTGTCCTCATGCTTCGTTCTTGATCAATTCTGGACTCAATCTAACTAAAATTTTGTTGAGAATTTGTTTGGTAACTCCAGATAAACATCTCATATATAAACGTCATGAAAAACAACAGGTTGATCACTTTGGGCTTCAGTAAATCTTGTACTGATACTGGGAGTGCATTATTGTTTGTAATTTTTAGCTTGTTAATTGTATTGTCCTGGTAGATGTGAAATCTTAAATCTGTGGTTAAATCTTCGCAGGTCGCTTTTAGGACAAAGGTTTTCCATCCAAATATTAATAGCAATGGCAGTATATGCTTGGACATACTGAAGGAGCAATGGAGCCCCGCCTTGACTATATCCAAGGTTCCTTCTTACCTTACAACCTAGTTTATTTGATCAAAATAATATGATCAAGTATAATGGTTGATACAGTTTAATACTATCTACGTAACAGCCTTCAACTGGATTCCTTAGAATATATTCCTGTCTTAATTGTTTCCATGGAATCATGCTTTTTCTCCAAAATGGGGGTTTGCCATGTTTGACTTTAACAACGTTTGTGTACATTGTATATGTTTCTTAAGGCAGGAAATGTTTCTGTATTTTCTTCAGGTTTTGCTTTCAATCTGCTCGCTCTTGACGGATCCTAACCCTGATGACCCCCTGGTACCTGAGATTGCTCATATGTACAAGACAGACAGGGCTAAATATGAATCAACTGCGCGGAGTTGGACCCAGAAGTATGCTATGGGTTAAAACATTTCCTACAAGTGCTTAAAATTTATGTAAAAAGAGTGAATGCATCTGTCCTCCACCTTTTCCATCAACATAAGTGTAGAATAGCATTAAACAATGCCGCTGGAGGAAGGATGCTTCTTTGAATTTGTTTATATAGATATACTAATATTTGAAGAAATCTGGGAAGTGTTTATTAATCTGGTTTAGGATTGTAACATTTGGTTTCACCTATCTATTTCATGTAAAACTGTCGCTGCTTAATGCCTTTATAAATTCCATACCATCTGCATTATTTTGGATAATTTGAAGTTTAAAAGTTTGAATTGAAGCCTGAAGATTTCCTCATTATTTGCTGTGCTTCAATTATCACATTAGTTGGTTATGGTTTTTGCCCCTCTTTGATATATTATGTTATGTTTTCCTTATTATTTTCTCCGTCGTTACCTTTCTATTGTTTTGTTAGCTACTTTGATGTTCATTACTCGAGCCTAGGTCTCTCTATCTCCTTGAGATAGTTATAAGGTCGGTGTATATAATCTACTTTTTCCAAATTTCGCTTTTGGGACTGCACTGGGATTATATGTTCTGTGGTAATAAATTCCAAGATTATAATTCTGGATGATCTTGTTTTTACCCCAAATACACTAGATATCCATAGCATTGCGAAATGAAGTTAAAACCTAGTTTAGCTAAAAATAAGAGAGTTGAAAAAACATTGTTCGTGTTTATGGTCATACAAAACGATACGTCATTCCCTCAATTAACGTGGGACACTTGCTATCGCATTGCTCACCCAATTCCGTTAGACATATGAAGCATGAACATAACAATATGAGAAATCAAGAATCCGCGAAAGTTTGATATTAATATCACGTTAAGAAAATTCTCGTTGAATTTATTTCAATCCCCAAAAATTTAACTTATGTGATAAGGATCTCCTAAATAACGAGACAACCGCCCATGTTGTCGGCCATTATGTGACACTCAGAGGTGTATGGAGCATTGTAGTTATAGATTCAATTGAGTTCATAATTTTTGACGTAAAGCCTAAATGTATGTGAAAATTTACCTAAAGAGTTTAAATCCTGAATCGAATTGTAAACATTTATCATTGAACTAATGCCAGATGTTGTAATACATGAATGAATTTGTTAATACAAGCCCTGTTTAAACTCTCTAATTCCCTCTCACATTGCAGACAAAAAGATAAACAAAAGAAGAAGAAATTTTAACTAAGCATCCATAGGGTGGATAAGATAGGTAAGAACTAAAGCCAACAGCATCAGCACATATGCAATTCCTTGATCAATTGTAGTTCCTGAAAATTATAAATTATTTTAACTCTCAAAAATAGTATACTGTTACTTCAAATTAGAATCATATAGTTTTATTATTAACATTGATTACAACTTCAATTTACAGAAAGGTAACTAGAAATATCCAAGTACGATTTTAATAATTAACTAGAAAATAAGCAAGGTAATCTTATAACATGTTAATATAATATAAAGATCTTGTGGGGTTAATTTCACATTTGATCATTAAATTTTACTCTTTATATCAGTAAAGAAGTTACAAAACTATATGGTGAAATCAACCCCGTTGTAAGAATATTATACTACTAGAATTAGCTTTGAAATTTATCGATAATTCTTAGCTAATATATCGCCTTAGCTAATGTAACTTTCTTAAAATCCATCGCTAAATATGAAACTTTTATTGTAGCTACCGTCGAAAAGGGAGTAGAGGAACATACCATCACTAGCTGGAGCAGCAGCAGGTGCAAACTCTTGAGCTTGAGCAAAGGGGATAATAGTGACCAATGCCACAACAAAGATGGTCAATCCAACAACTCTAGACAGTGCCATTATCACAAAAATTGAATTGGCACCTAAGAAAATTTAAAAGAGATGAAAATTAAAGATTGTTTGGGATTGATATTGGAGACAAACGAGGTTTATATATACATAAATATTGTGCTATATATTATAATACAGATTTTTATTATACTATTATTCGTTGGTACCGGCGGTCCATTCTTGAATTATATGGGGTATATGATGCTTTGTAAACCATGTGCCGCCTACTTCTCTCCACTCTGTCAAATTTTGTCCTTTTGATTCCTTTCCATTAAAAAAAGTGACCCTCTTACTACTTATTTTGCCTCCAGGATATCAGGATGTTATGCTTTTAAATATAATGATATTTGGAAATGAAGGAAATTGACAAATATATCAGAGTCTTAAATATAGGATTTATAGAGTGCTTATTAAATCGAATATGTTTTATGAGGTTGAGTGTTGACCTACTAAGAACTCTTACATTCAGAAGATACATGTAGCAAAATGATGATTATTAGAAGATATGTGGACATATTAGGAGAGAAAATTAGGAATAACAATATACGTGGCAAGGTGTGAGTGACTTCCAAGTAGACAAAATGCGGGGAAGCAAAATTGAGATGATTCAAACATGTGAAAAGGAGGAGCACTGATAGGGTAGTGAGAGATTGATAGTGATAGATCTAAAGAAAAGTAGAGGTGGACCCAAAAAAAATCAAAAGCAATAATTAGACAACACATTTTCGACTTACCAAAAAATTGACTTTGTGGATTTATGACATGTATTATGAAATTGATGGTGATTTGAAACCTTTTATCAATAAGAAAGAAATTTTGAATCTTTCTATCATGAACTATAGCGAGGGGAACCATTTTATCAATACGAAAATTATGATTCTTTTCTCATTGCAAAATGCTAAGCAACTCTATTACACTTCATACCCATTATGTAAAGATAAGGCTGATTGGTGGGTTGTTATTAAGACAGCCCATGGGAAGAATTGAAATTAAGACTGTATTAGATGTGGTATACCAAAATGATATTGCACTTGTTCAACAAGAAGTTGATATTGAGTTCAAAACAACACTAGAACATCCTCAACATATACTAAAAGAGGTTTTTGATGATGAGCTAATAATACCAAATATTGAAGAAGTAAATGAGAAAATCTGAATCACTGGAGAAGGACAATGAATATGAAACAATGGAGGAGGAGGAGGAAAAGAAACAAGCAAGGAGGAAGAGTGAGAGATTATAACTAATGTGTATATTTATTTTGCTAACACTAAATTTATGTTTTTTACATATTGTATTATTATTTTACATACAGATGTCATGGGGTGATAGTAATAGCTTGAGATAGCCATTCTGGTAGGAGTAAAAAGAAGAAGTCTTACAGACATGTTGATCCTGAGGATATCCAGGACATATTTCTTCCGCGTCGAATATACAGCTCGCCCAGATAGTCTTACACATATCCTGTTATGCCTTTTAGGACTATGAATCCTTTAGTTTACCATAATCAGTTTTGCCAATGACGTGGTGCTTCTTCAAAGATCAAATTTCCTTCATATGACCAAACCTACCAACTACCTACAGAGGTTTATCCTCGACCCTTAAGATTATCATCTCCTATTCCATCTCCCACAGTTCCACCTCCCGCATCTCAGTTTCCTCACTTATCTATCCTGCGACTTAGAGATTCCAGTGTTGAGACTAGCGTTCCTCCCTTGACTTAGCATTATGTACATCCTACAACATCAGCTTCACCTTCTTTTACTGCTACACAGGATGTGCCTGAGTTAGCTTCTGAGTAGAGGGACAAACTTGGGAGAGTATTGAGCCTGATCGGTTATCGTAAATTTATTTTTGCTACATCAATATATTATTCATAAATTAACATATTTATTATGTGTCTTGTAGATGGCATCCTTCAAAGGTGACCATATTGTACAACATATTAATGTAACAAAAATAAACTTACGATGATCCATCAGGTTCAATCATGACTCTCCCAAGTCTATCCCTCTACTCAGGAGCTAACTCAAGCACATCCTATGTTGCACCAGGTGTAGCAGCAAAAAAAGGTGAAGCTAATGTTGTAGGATGTACATAATGCTGAATCAAGGGAGGAATGGTAGTTTCAGCACTGGAATCTCTAAGTCGCAGGGTAGATAGGTGAGGAAACTAAGATGCGGGAGGTGGAACTATGGGAGACGGACTAGAAGATGATAATCTTTAGGGTTTAGGATAAACCTCTATAGGTAGTTGGTAGGTCCGATCATATGAAGGAAAAAGAAGTGTCAGGTCATCAGTGAAATTGACTTATGGTAAACTAAAGGATTCATAGTCTCAAAAGGCGAAGCATAAACACGTGTAAGACTAGATGGGCGGCAACGCATATTTGGCGCTAAAGAAATATGTCCAAGATATCCTCAGGATCAACAGGTCTCCTCGACTTCTTTTTACTCCTACTGTTGACATCTATATGTAAAGTAATAATACAATGTATAAAATTTATAAATTTAGTGTAAGCAAAATAAATTAACTTACTAGTTATAATCTACCACTCTTCCTCCTCGCTTGTTTTACTTTCATCATCCTCCCAGTGCTCCTCCTAGTTGTTTCATATGCATTATCCTCCCATTCCTCTCCTCCAATGATTCATATTCCTCATTTACTTCTTCCTCACATTTAGCATTATTAACTTATTATCATCAGAAACCTCTTCTAGTATATGTTGAAAATGTTCTAGTATGGTTTCCAACCCAACATCAACTTGTCGTTGAATAAGTGCAATATCATTTTGGTACGCCATATCTAATGCATTCTCAATTTCAATTCTTCCCACAGACTTTGCGTTAATAACTCACCAATCAGCCTTATCTCTACGCAATAGATATGGAGCGTAATAAACTTGCTTAGAATTTTGGGCAATGATAAAAGGATCATAGGATAAAAGGTTTCCCCTCGACTATGAAATTTTGAATCCTTTAATCATGAACTATAGCAATATTGCCAATTACACACCTAAACTATGTGAGGATCTTACTTACACACACACCCTCGCTCCTAAACTTAATTTCTTTTTTTTCATATTACTTGCACTTCTAAACAATGTTAACTGTATTTTCAATAATTCACAATCTGGTTCCTACTGCAGTTGATCTACTGCCTCCACATTGCAAGACTCATGGAATATCTCCACTCAAAGATGATCAAGGAACGAAGTGTATCATGTTTTCTGAGAAGTCGTGCACAGCTCGTGGATGACATGCTTTGAGATAGCCAAGAGAAGATGTGGCAAAACATGAGGACAGAACCCACCAAAGTACGTGACAAACTTGACAGAGTCGTCTTGACACAATGATCCAATTAACAAACAAGTTTTTCATTCATCTACAAGATTCTCGTATTTTCTGAAGAGGTTGTTAGTGATAAACTCTGATCACAGCCAAATGGATTTGCCATTACCGCCTTTCCTCCCTGGGAAATTCTATTCTGATCCTTTACCAGTCACACATACTTCTCCAGATGTTCATTCACAATGTGACTGAGAATGTAAGCCATGGAGACATTCTGAATCAGCACCTTACCCACCTCATTGAAAAAGAGAAATCCATGAATGAGGTCTAGGAAGGGTAGAGTGTACGCCAAACCTTACCCGCCTCGAGAAAACAGAATTCTCTACTTGAAACTTTAACCAGAAAAGAAAAAGATGCGTAGTGTACCTGAGATAGCATAGAAGGAAGAGTACAGTTTGACTTCACTGGTGTTTGAAAAAAGGGGATCCGATTGGAAGATGCACTTCTTGTTGATAGCATCATACTTAAAAAAGTTGGACAACTTAAATTTCAACAACTAGATCATCTGCCCCGATGTTACACTTCAGTACACACTAGACCTAACATGTGCGCTGTTCCTCGAATTTGACAAATCCATAAATGTATCAAAGATAATACAGCAATGGCATCTACTGTTTGGATATATGTATCACAATTTTGGAGGGTTATTAAAAATAGAGAATAGTTGCTTCTGCCTCCAATCTCCCAAAAAAGAGGAACAAGGACAACACAAATCTAATTATGTGCATTGACAGAGTACAGAAATTGCCAAATGCAAAGCTTCAACATTATCTTAGGCGTTGTTTCTGAGGTGGACTCATGATTTGTTTATGGGTTATGGATTCTAGCTCTTTGGGTTCTAAATTTATAATTTGTGCATATGAAAGTTAAAGATGCTTAGGAGGACTACATACCTCAGGTTGGCAAATCCAATCATGCAAAGCATACTCTTTAGCTGGTGTCTCAACTTTGCTGATGTCATTTCTTTGCAAAAGAAGCAGTGGAGGAGGCCACAACTACTTCATCTCCATTTCCATTTATCCAGAAGAACTCTCGGGACGGACGAGGACTACATTAGTGTTGTCTTCTATTCGGAAGTCCATTCCATTTATCCACAACTACAAATTCAGCTTCAGTGTTCAACACCTAGATTATCAGTCCTGAAATGTTCAAACATTGTATTCATAAAAAAAAATATTCTGTGCTTTGGACCAATTTACTAATATGTCAAAGGAGCTATTAATTTTAACAACTTATTTCATTGAATATACCTAAAGTACCTGAACTTCCAAATTCCAGCTGAATCTAGGTGTGCAAAACACGTCAGCCAGCATGGTACAGATTCAGACCATAAGGATGATGAGCTTTAATTCATACCAAACGTAATAGCTTTATACATCCAGTTGAGTTTGCCGCAACAACCATATTAGATTTTCTTCTCCAGCAAACACTTGAAACAAATTGCCCATTACTCTCACCGTCATTGCCAGAGCTAGGATCAACAGATCCAAACTTATAAGAGGTAATTGGCATTGGTAGAGATCTATGATAAGCATATACCTGCAAAAAGAGTGTTAAAGTAAAGAAAGAGATTGATACTTCTGCGGAAAGTTGAGCCACATTTTTACATAAGAAAAATGATGAGATATGATGTACCTCATTAGATTCAGAACCACATGCAATGTACCCATCTAAAACTGATAATCCCACAAAGTTCTGTACAAAGCAAAAAAGGAGAGTAAATGAAATTGAACTACTTATAGTTTTGAGTCATCGTAGAAAAAATATCCTCTATTTACCTTTTCATTGGTGTGTCCCTTGAAAGTCAAGCTGCAAGCATTTGTGGACAATCCTTCCAAACTTGTTCTCTTTAGGTCCCATAGCTTTAGCGTGTTATCTGTGGATGCAGAAACAAGGGTAACATAATCCAAGAATTTTACATAGCTAACAGCCTTTTCATGTCCAGATAATGTGCACCACGGAATCCTAGTATGGCGAAGATCGTAGCAGTTGATTTTGTAATCAGCAGATCCGAAAGCCAACAGATGAGAGGAGTAAGCAGAAAACTGCACACAGCATATGTTGGCAGGATTCCAGATTGTATCCACAGAACTCCTCTGCCAAATGAAATAGATCAAACTCTTTGTTCTGTTCCATAGATCAAAACTAAATGAAGATACCAACTTCATGAAAAAGTAGCAATGTAGGATCAGGTAAAGTACCTCATTAATATTCCACACTTTTACCGAACAATCATCACTTCCAGTGGCAAACTTTGTTGGATCCACTTGACAAAAATCAACAGACCAAGCCCTCTTCTGGTGCTCTGTATGTTGTGAAAATTCTTGACCTGTGCTTGCATCCCACATCTAGATTAAAAATATTTACACCAAGATCATGTTAACAAAATGAATGAAATAATCAACACTGCAAGCAAGTGTTATTGTGTTAAGTAGTTGATATACCTTTGCTATGATATTCAATAAACTTACTAGCTAGGAGATACTAGATGTTTTCCAATTTTTTTATGTTTGGTTGATCCAAATGTTTGGATAACATTTTCTATGGGAAACTAGCTCCTTAAAAATGAGGAAAATGACTTCCCTAATGGAAGTACGGAAAACAAGTTGCATGAGGGATATTGCAAGTTTATTGTCTCCTCCCAACCCAACCCTCACTCCTTCACCATCCTGCACCACGAACCCCCACTCCCCATCCCTATCAGCAGCATAACAGTTTGCTGGGTAACAAATACATGCTCTTGGAATAATATTTCTTGCTTCCTTACCAAACACTAGAAAGTAAGTAATAAACCCACTTATTTTCCTAGAAAACATTTTCTAGGAAATCATATTCCATGGAAAACATTGTCCTTCATACCAACCACACTCACTTTTACATTATCCTATTAAAAGATGATGCCAGAAAGAATACCTTGAGTATTTCTAGGCTAGTCAGATAACAGGTAAGACTTGCCATAGCTCATGAAGATTCAAAAACTCTTTAACAAGTCAAGTAAAATAGGTACACACCTTGACCATGCCATCATAGTCAGTTGAAGCCAGATAGTTCCTCATATATTTATTCCACGAAACACAGCTAAGCTTAGATCTGTTTGACATCTCAACCACAGGATATTGAAGATCCACAGATTCATTCAAAAGTGAAGCAAACTCAAAGATTTTGATTTTCTTTGAGACACCAGCTGCAGCTATATAGTCCTCTTCATGATCAAAACAGAGGGAGCAGATCACGTTTGTAGAGTTGAGAAGATCGCCATTTCTTAATGTCCCATATTCCTCAAACTTGCAGTAGCGAGCATAGTTACAAATACCTTCAAAGAAGGCTCCAACACGATCAACAGATTTTAGAATTGGTTCGGCCTCTTTTGTTGAAACCTGGAACAACCTGTCACGACTTGTCAACAAATCCGTGTCTGTTCGACCTGTTGTATCATTTTCTGCAAGTTGGATTTGGGACCTCATGCAGAAGTAAGCACTTTCAAGCTGAGAAATATTCTTCAACAGCTTTTCATTGCTCAAATTTGCAATAGAAAACGATCTAGAAGTACAGTCAGTTGAATTAAGATGTTTGAAGTAGGATCCTTGCTGCATATTATTGAAGTCCGTCTCCACCCAGTCTGAATTTCTAATGACCTCCCTTTTCTCAATATTATTGATATCAGCTTCTAGGCACTCTATTCTTTGCAATAACTTGGAGGTATAATTCTGCTTTTCGTCCTGCAGTGAAACTAGGAAATAGAGCAAGACATCTGAATCAGGGTCATCATCCTTCTCAATAAATGATGGGACACCATCTATTTTACATACTTCTTCAGCTCCAAAAATTAATTCAGACTGCAAGATTTCCCTACAAAGATGAGTTGAATTGTGAATGTGATTATAAATAAAACAAATTAACTTGAGGATATTTACAAATTTGCTATGCCTGAGCTTCTAGCAATTCAAGAAGTTAAAGCTCACTATGACAAAGTTAGAAGATTACCAGCAAAAAAATTTGAAATATCTATTGACCAGAAAATTGCAGGCTAGAAGTCAGACAAACTATTAAAGAACAACAACCAATTTTGAAAACTGTCTTTGCCCTAGATCCAAATGAGTGGCAGATAGTTTGCTATTTATTTCCACCATCACAGAAATGCAACTCTTCTTTGTCCAAAAGCTATTCCTACTTAGGACCCAAAAAAGGGTCTTACTAACTCTTAAAGTTTGACACCGAACAAGCTGCATTTACTGCATATGCAAGTTCCCACAGAGACCACAGCAAGATTAGCCAGTAAACCACTTGAGATTATAAAAACATTACACGGATAGCATCAAACTGATTCCATGGTAAAATAATGTTAACAAAACCAGCTCTAGCTTAGTGGTGTGATATTCTACTCCCTCTATTTCAATTTATGTGAACCTATTTGACTGGGCACGGAAAAAATGAAGACTTTTGAGACTTGTGATCATAAACATGCCATAATGTTTGTGTGGTTATAAGGCTGTCAAAATTTGTGTTCTTAAACATGCCATAACATTTGTGTGGATATAAAATCTTGTCACTAAGGGTAACCTGAGAAATTTAAGTTAAATTGTTTACATATTTATAAAGAGGTCATTCTTTTTTAAATAAAGTGGAAAGGACACAGGGTCACATATACTGGAACAGAGGAAGCACATATAGGGTGACAAGCGAAATGCCTAAGATGCCTCAACCCCAAAATAACTCCACCATCTCTGATTATAATCAAAAAGTCACTCTCGAACACAATACCAATTTCTAACCCAAAAAGGAGAAAGAGCTTAATAGTTATAACAATATCAAACTACAAGGAATCTGTGATTGCCAAAACTGAAAATGCATTGAGTTCACTCAGAGCATCCCAATGTTTCCACATAATCTATTTTAGGATACTGTATTGCTGGCTGTCTTGCAAGTACGTCAATGTTGACTTGTTTCAGCAAGTCCAAATAGCAGAAAATAATATTGCACATCAAATTAGAAACATAACAATACCTTGTTGTAGGACGAGAAGAAGGAACAGGATGAAGCAACAAAAAGCAAAAGCCAACTTCCTTGGGATTTTGAGAAAGGAAATTTGGAGGGAGAATGCGACTTTGCAAGTTCAACATTCCTGCAGAATGTGCCGCTGGGGATTCAAAACAGCAGAGCAACTAAAAGAAACAACAGGAATTAGTAAGAGTAAAGATAATTTATTTCACCCTTTGGCAAAGTGCATTGTGAAACAAAACGTCAGTTCCACCTCCCAATTTAAAAAAATCAGGATGAAAAAATCAATAACTAAGCTGGAGTGTCAGAGTGTGTACAGCTACATACATACATACATACATACATACATACATGTATATATATACATAAATACATACATATATATACAGGTATATACGTGTGTACATGTACATACATGTATGTGTATATACATACATGTGTGTGTGTGTGTGTGTGTGTGTGTGGTAATTTGTGTAAGAATACTGAAAATAATTAAAGAAGCCACAAAGGATAACTGATTAAGGATGCAGCTGAATCAAGATATATACTGAGTGCTAGAAAGAATTGAGCATATGCAACAGTGATTCACCGCATTAATGACTACAACAACAACAACATACCCAGTATAAATCCCACAAGTAAGGTCTGGGGAGGGTGTAATGTACGTAGACCTTACCGCTACCTCAGAGAAGTAGAGAGGTTGTTTCCTGTGAACCCTCATCTCATTCACCGCATTAATGACTGTGCATCAAATTATAGAGAAGTACAACAGGCTCCTTGGAAAAGATTTCAGAGGTGCTCTCACATGCCTTCTCCCTATTCAACATCTGAGAGGGCAATGGACCATCTGAGTGTTAATCTCAAAGTCTATTTAGAAAAGGCAAGCATATCCAGACTGGAATATTCTAGTACAACGATCCAGTGGAGTGGTCAGCAAAAGTTTCACAAAAGCATATGTTATGACCTAGCTAGGAAAATGCTCTAGCAATATATGATATATTGAATTTAATCGAACTATAATACATGATAGACTGAATGAAAAACAACTAAAGATCTGCCATGGATGTACTTCAACCAAGAAGAAGAGACGATAGAATCAGAGGAAGGAAAAGAAGAAGAAACAAGGGAGGGAGCTTGAGAGAAAGGAGGGAAAATTAGTTATACCAGAATTTGATGCCCTTCTCCTTGTCAGCTATTTATTAGCCATGTGACTGATCTGAGTCGTTCAGTTCTATTAATGATCTCTTAATCTCAGCTCTCCATCTCTCTTTTAGACTGATCCGTCAGCTTCTCAAATGAACTTCTGATCGTAGCCTTTTATTATATCCTCAACTAACTCACAGCCAAGTGTCAAGACAGCATATGATTCCAGAATCTTAACTATTTTAACTTTAATTTCATTTCTTAAAGCTCAAGAAATGAAATGATATGGGGAAGTGCCACAAGGAGATAGGTAGGTGATTTATCAGGAAAAAACCTTTCTACTTTTTTTGGTGTTTGATGTTTCCTTGCTTGTTTATTTGGGATGTATGTATCTTTTATTCTGTGTGTGAGGAAGGTAATTGTACTAAACAAGCAGCAGTAAGTAGGTGCTGAAGTGTATATAGGTGAGCAAAAAACAAAATGAAAATTGCTTACCAATCTTATAGAAATTTTAAGAGGCTAAGCATGGATTCTGCCTCATCTAATAATTTTCTTAGACCTAAAAGAAAATAAAAGTTCAAAGTTAAACTTGATCCGTTGGAATAAGTTCGCTTTATCTTCAAACATTTGTTTCTTTCTTTCCAAACAACAAAAGTGAACACGAAATTTTGAACGTTTACATGTCAAGTGAGGGGGAAAAGGTGAAAATAATTGTATAGGCTCGCAAAAGCTAGAGAGAGAAAAGCTCGCGACTTGAATCAAGTAAAGTGCATCAATGATGAGGAAGGCAAGATGTTAGTAGACGAGACCTCCATTAAGCAAAGATGGTTAGCATATTTTTACAAACTCTTAAATGAAAAAGGGGATAGAGACATTGTGTTGGGTGATTTGGCGCACTCTGATAGTCTTCAGAATTTGGGTAATGTGGTATTTTAGGATTAGGAAGATAAGACATGCTATTAGTAGAATGAGCAGGGAGAGAGTGATTTGACTCGATGCGATTCCAGTGGAATTTTTAGAAGAGCACTGACAAGGTAGGTAGTGGTTGACTAGATTATTTAATGAAGGCGGATACAATGGTTCCATTGTAAAAAAACAAGGATGATATTCAAAATTATTACAATAATAGGGGTATCAAATTGCTAAGTCACACTATAAAGGTCCGGAAGAGAGTGGTGGACATTAGAGTGAGGAAAGGAGAATCCATTTCAAAAAATCAGTTTAGATTCACGATGGGATGATCAACTACTGAAGCAATCCATCTTGCATGTAGATTGGTGACAAATATAAGGAAAGAAAGAAGGGTCTTCATATAGTATTCATTGATCTTGAGAAGGCTTATGACAAAGTTTTGAGGGATGTCCTCTGGAGGTTTGGAGGCTAAAGTCCGGATAGTGTATATTAGTGTGACAAAGGACATGTATGATAGAGCCAAGATTCGAGTTAGAACAATAGGAGCAGTTCGGAGCATTTTCCTATTGAGATAGGATTACATCAGGGATCTATATTGAGCCTTTTTCTTTTTGCTATGGTGACGAATGAGCTGACAAGGTCTATTCAAGATGAAATTCCGTGGTTTATGCTATTTGCGGATGACATATTACTTATTGATGAGACATAGAATAGAGTTAATAATAGGTTAAATTTTGGAGACGAACTTTGGACTCCAAAGGGTTCAAATTGAGCAGGACCAAAACAGAATATTTAAAGTGCAAATTCAGTGTTGCGATGGAGGAAATGGGCATGGAAGTAACGCTTGGAACTCAACCTATTCTCAAGAGACATCAAGAGTAGTGGAGACATCGATGATGATAGTCATGCGTTGCATTGGAGCAACATGGATGAAATGGAGATTTTCCTTTGAAGTACCATGGGATAAAAAGGTATCACCTAAATTTAAAGGTAAGTTCCACGGAGTGATGGTTAGAACGTCGTTATTATATAGGGTGGAGTGTTGGCTAGTCAAGAACTCACATGTTCAAAAATGCATGTTGTGGAAATGAGGATGATGAGATGGATATGTGGACACACTAGAAGTGACAAGATTAAGAATGAAGTTGTTTGGAGAAGGTCGGAGTAGTTTCTGTAGCAGAAAAAATAAGAGAAACGAGACAGAGATGGTTTGAACATGTGCATCAACAGCCAGTTAGGAGGTACGGGAAGTTGAATTTAGGAACTACACAAAGGGTAGGAATAGACCGAAAAAGTATTGAGGAAAAGTGATTAATAACAATATGGTGCAACTTCATATCACCAAAGACATGACCTTAGATTAAAAAGAATGGAGGTAATATACAATATTTTACCTTTGTCAGAAAAAAAAAAGAATGGGGGTCACGTATCAGGATAAATACTAATAGGGGTAGAATGTTGTCTTGCCTTGTAACGATTTAAGGTATGTCATAGGAATACACGTGCATTATAGTTATGTTGTCATTGCTTTTCGATTATCATATTATTTTGTTATTGTTATTATTTTTTTCTTGAGAATTTACATTGCTCTTCATTTTAGCCTCTATACTATATCTATTGTTTTTTCTTCTTTTAGTTGGGTAGAATATTTGAGTCAAGGGTCTTTAGGAAACACTCTCTATCTCCATGAGGTAGTGATAAAGTTTGTGTACACTCGAACCTTCCCTAGATCCCACTTGTGATATTTCACTGGGTATGTTGTTATTGTATTAAATTCTACTTCAACATAAATTCAACATCTAGCGTGCCAAAGATATTTCAAGTATTATTACACCTCACTGTTGTGTGTTACAGAAATTCTGATAATAATAGTAGAATTTAACATTTGTTTTCGAGAGAAAGGTAATTGTATTAGAAGAAATCCTTTGATAATCTTATAGGGTATCTAAGAGGCTAAGAATTGATTCTGCATCATCTATAAACTCCTCCTTACACCGAAAAGAGAACATAAGCATACAATAAAACTTGATTTGTAAAAATTGTGTGTTGCCATATCTTCAATATATCTAGTTTTCTTTCCCGCCACACTGCCCACCATCTATTTATACGTGGCATTAGTATTATATATTGTGAACTTTTGAGGTGTATAACTCTTGCTTACTATGGATTGGACTTGCGCAAACTGAACCTAAGTTCATGTCTAAGAAGAGACAAATGAACAGAAGAAAAAAGAAAGAGAACTGGTGGTGGTTTGAAGTACAATGGTAATGAACGCAGCAATTAATTACCCACCTCAAAGAAAAGAACCCCGAGACTGTAGATATTAGATGTTGCTAGGCTTTCGTGATTGAGTTCTTCAGGACAAGTGTACCACTTCTTTTCTAATTCATTAATGTCAGACTCCAGTAAACACCCTGCCTTGAATGATGTGCCTTCATCATGAGAACAAGAACTGGTTTCACCATAAATATCTCTAACAACAGATCTGGAAACATATTCAGGCTGCTGTCTAATCAAGTCCACGTTGACCTTCTGCAGCTTTGAACCCAAGTTACTTTTAGCATGCATTTCCATGTTGGATGGCCTTTTCCCATTAGTATTCTGGCTCATGGCATACGTGGAGTCTATCTGGACAGATGGACCAATATATTTAACGCCATTAGGTGCAAGTAAAATGAAACAGGATGGCCGCGTATCCTGGAATGCATTTCCTTCAGAGTGGGCAATATCCATTAACTTCACTATCTCCCGGAATATGTGAATCCTCTCAGCTTTGTTTATCTGTGATCCCGTCAAATTTAACCACTCCCTCAAGGTAACTCCATTGTAAGTTGAAGTGGGTCTTCGGTGATCACTAGGACACAAGAATGCTTGATTAGAATTAGCACCTGGCTTGTACAATGCATTAGATAGTACCATTCTTGTGGAAGCTTGCTCAAGCTCATCCTTATTAGCACTTAGCTTATACAATGCATCAGATGATACCATTCTTGTGGAAGCTTGGTCAAACTCATTCTTATTTTCCAGATTAGAGGCAGTATGAACTTCTTTATGAAGTGCAAGACCTTTTGGTAAAACATCTTTGCCTTTAAGAAACCGGTTTGCAAAAAACTGAGAAAAGCCAGATGTAGATAACAGTTTTGATTGACTATGTCCCCTAAGTAATCTATTGCTTGGGATGTTATGATCTTCTGTTGATTGGGAAGACACTGCACTAGGGCCTTCTTTGATATCTTTGCCAGATACGTTCTTCAGAATTTTCAGTGCTAGCAAATTTGTTCCTGGTAACTCCTTGGAACTTAACTGAACGGCCGCCTTGTCCATGGATGAAGGATCGCCATCCCCCTTCACACTTCTAGAGCTAGACCCTGATTGATAGAAACGTTGCCACTGAATTTGTGGTTTCTGATTGGTTTCTCGATTACTGGAGCATCTAAGAGAAGGTGGCTCAGAAATTTTGTAATTACACAATTTTTCAACTGCGAACCTTGAACTATTTGATGAGTAAGAGCTTGTACCGTGGAGCTGAGACCCCTTCATGGATGTTACATTTCTGATCATACCATCATTCTCCAACAAGCCTGAACTTGCAGATGTTGATCCCTCCGGCAATTCATGATTGGTAGATGTACACTTTCCTGTCAATTGTTCACCAGAAATATCACACTCCCTCGTTCTAGATAGCACATTCGCAGACACATCATTTGCATCTACTTCCTCCTTTGACTTGTCCATATCATTCCAAATAGACTATTTCAATTAAATACCAGCTGCATTCAGCAACGATTACTCCTTGAGGGATTTTCTGAAATAAAACAAGTACTTTGTAGTTAGCACAAGTTTCTTTTTCTTTAACTTCATTCTTTTACTAAGACACGCCAGAATTTTGAGGTACTAAGAGGAAGGAAGCAAAATATCTCTTCAATATCTTTCCTCCTTCACCTAGTCAAGTTGGTCTAAGGACGTCTGCCAGAATTAAGTTTTACAACAACAACATGCTCAGTGTAATCCTACAAGTGGAGTCTAGGGAGGGTGGTATGCATGCAGCCTTAACTCTACATTGTAAAGATAGAGAGATTGTTTCCAATATATCCTCAGCTCATTGTTTCCAATATACCCTCAGCTCAAGCAAAGCATATAAAAAACAAGTAGGCAAAGCAAATTTAAAATCTTGAACATGTTTTTATCAATACTAGCACCACCAAAGAAGAGAGAAAAGAACATCCTATGATCATCACTTAAATATCAATACATGGAATAAAGAAATGTACTAGTTTAGATTACTTTGACTTTCTATGAATGCTCGTGTATTATATGCAAGCCCACAATCTACAACAACATATCCAGTTTAATCACAAGTGAAATCTGGAGAAAGCTTAGGATATAGGTAGGTTACCCTTATCCAAACCTAACAAACAGAATTGTTAAAGGGTAAAAAGAATCTGACATTTTCAATTCAGTATGAAACCAAAATTAAGAAAAAGGCAATACCCAATTATACAATTAATGATATTATGGCATTTGGGAAAACAAACTCAACAAAGTAAAACACTAAAACAAACAAACAAATCCAAGAATTATACAAACTGAAAAAAGCTCAAATTTTCTTTTTTTACACAAAATCATAAAGCACGCCCACAAACTGACATCAAAAAGACTTATCCGAAAAATGAAATGGGAAAAAAGGGTACTCTCTCCAAGAATCGGACTCCATAACAGTTCACCATTATTACAGCTGTGAAAAAATTTGTCTGGTTCATCACTAATCATAAGAAAATTTCCACTTTACTGAATAGATATACCTGGAAAAGATGATCGATGAATCAGCCAGTCACCCCACTAGGAAAAAATATTTGTTTTCGGGAAATGACGTCTCTGAAAATTGTGCCTGTTAATTAAAGGATGTTTGCCCATGAATATATAAAATTTGGAAAAAAAACTAATATATCCCCTAAAATTCCACAAGTATGGGGAGGGTAAATAAAAAATAATAGCAATGCGATTTAAAAAAAAAAGCTAAATAATCAAAGAGCATAATAATACAATCATAATAGTTTAGTTGATCCTATGATAAATTTAAAATCGTAATGCAATATTCTATCGTTAATAGTTTTTTACTCAAATATATGTTATCCACTCTTTAATATCTAAAATCATGTACTTGGGGACATGAAGCTGCAGTATATCTTGTGTAATCATCTCTTTCCAATATTTTTTTCGACACCACCATTAATAGTTATATAATTTTAATATGTGGATAATCTACTTTTAATAAATAATGCATATCTTTTATCACAACTTTTAAAATTCTTATAACATCTCT
>JAOTQJ010000002.1:3496688-3521317 GCA_025642045.1 Solanum sejunctum | reverse complement strand
GCCCAAGTTGTGTATACATACGAATTTGCACATGATGAACAGCAAGTTACATTTGAGGTTAATCCTTGTGAGCACTTCGCTAGGGCCACTGAAGATGGTACATTTGTTATTGATAAAGCTCTACATATTCTTAGTGTGGGTAATCAGGACTATAGGATTGATGTGTCTATGTGATTTCCACTTGTCATTTAGATTTAAGATAATGACATAAAAATTCATTTTTTGCTCTCTTTTGGATGATTGTATTATTTTTTAAAATAAAATGTTTTGTTTTAATTATTACTTAAATTCTATTTTATTATATCGTTTGACATCGTTAGGTAATGATGAAAAGATCCATTTTGTGTAACAACCAATTTGGTGTGATTGCATCGTTACTTTAATATCTTCTTCTCATTTTTTTACTTTATTTATTTATTTGATAATTCAACTTAATCTATCACATACCTTCACTTTCTTGTAGATTTATCATTCAAATTATATGACATTATGTAACAACTAAGAACAATACAATTTATCCAAATATTATAATTATTGAAACAATACAGTATGATACAATACAATATATTATGAAACAATACATAACAACCATCCAAACAAAGTATTAAATAGTTTGAGTTTTAAATTATCACACTGAAATGTCACTACAGAGAATCCATGACACAATGTAATATGTAAAGTCCGTTCTAGCTTAGTGAAATATTGTTACACAAAGATTTGAGCATTATTATGAGTGAAATGATAAACTAATCTTTATGCATAATAAAGAATAAAATGACAAAATTTACATAATTAATCATAACTAATTTATATATTTTTCTAATACATGTGTAACTCTAATAAAATTATCAACTCACTCTTTTGAGTCAACAAATAGGGTAACTCCGACCTTTGGCAATCACTTTCAAATCAAAAAGCGGCGCAGCAAATTAAGGCATGCTAAATTTTTTTCCTTTTTAAAAAGAGCTAACTAGAAATATTTTTTAATATTTTCATGTTCAATTAATTAATATTTTTTTTCAAAAAAAGCTAAAATATAAAAGAGATACATATATGAAGATAGTAATGAGATTTAACATATGTGTATATAAATTTTTCTGTCGAAGATAGTTTAAAATATTCTATGTATCCTTACGATAGTGACGAAAAGTGTACACATTCCACTTGTAAGTGTGTTAACAGTAGACTGCAATAATAGAATTAATAATAAATTCTTCTTGAGCTTTTTTCTTTTAATATATATGAAAAATTAGTAGTAATAATTAAAGATAATTGATGGTGACAATTCTATTTGAACAAATAACTGGAAAAAAGTCTAGTGTTGGATAATTAGTAGGGGAAAATGGCACTAAATTGTGCAAAAATCATTGTTTTATAATGTGGGACATGAATTTGGTTAATCATTGGTCAACTATAAAGATGATGGGTGATATTTTTTTTTTAAATGCCGTGGGGCCTTTGGACGGTACGGAAGAAAATATTTTTAAAAAATAAATTATTTACAATAAATATTTCCTTAAAATATAAAAAACGCAATAATTATTTTTTCATAATTATATATCCTAATCTAATACATGATTGAGCATTTTTTTCCAAAAGATCTTTCAAAAATTTTTGAGGAGATAAATGGTCTTTTAGCAAAATAATCAACTGAATTAATGTTGTTAAATGACCTTTAAACGAGTGTTTAAAATTCTTCAAAATCATTTAAAAATCAAATATTACTACGTTTGAAATATAGTAAAAAATCTCACCTTTTTTTAAAAAATAAAATAAATGCTAAGACGCTACTAATTTTTTTTTATCTTAAAGTTAAAATCTTTTCCTACCCAAACCAAATGTCCCTTTCACTAAATAAAATCAATCACATACAAAGTTTAGTTTTCCAATATGCATCACGTGTGGAAATTGCGCCAACAATGACCAAACTTTAGTACTTTTTTGTCCCAAAATAAATCTTAGCAAAAGTATTTTATTTTAAAATAATATTATTTAAAAGTTTAAAATAAAAGTTACTTTATATTTATACTTTATCTTCTAAGTGGAATTTCAAATTTTAAGAAAAATGAATATAGTTTTATTACGATAACAGTTATTTTAAAACGAATAAAATAGTAAACCGAGCCACAGACCAAATGATTAATGATCAGTCTATGCTCTCTCTTTTTGGTTAAATGGAAATTATTTTGGAATTTAAAAAAGAAGACAACGAAGAGAATTTGACTTTTTCTTCGCTATATATGGAAAAAAAAGTAGTATAGTATTTATTTATTTATTTATTTTTATTTAATATTCAAATCATTTATATTTAATAAAAATATTTAATAAAATTATTTTTATTATTTATTAATTTTTAATTCTTATATCAAATTAACAATGAATAACTATTACTGAACTATAGGATAATCACCTGTTTTTCATTTTTCACATTCAATAATTATTAGTGGATAGATCACTTTTCTTTTTTTTTTTTTTTTGTAGTGTAAATGAATAGTTTAGCTAGATCCTATTATGAGGGATCACTTTTTGTAAGTGATGGATAAACTTCCACATTTTATGTGTATGGTGTGCGGTTAGTAGGCCAAGTACTTAAAGCCTAAAAGTAGTAGTCAAATTCTAGAAAGTTATATAGGCATGACATGTGCCTAACTATTAGTTCATCTTACTCAAAAAATTTAATTTTGCTTTCACTTTTTATCTGTCTAGAATAAAAATTACTAATTCCGTTAATAAATTTATATTATAGATCCATTTAAGAGGACGACATTCGGGAGGTTGTGCATTATTAGTATTGTTGTGTCGAAGATTGATGAAATTCAGGACGAATTCAGGTGAATTGTTCTGGATGCTTGAATATTTATTGATCCTAAATTTTTTTTTGGTCCATTTATATACCTCGAATTTTATGTTCTTTAGATGTTCAACTTATCCGCCTGTTGTTTAGTTGTAAAGGGAAGAGGTTAGTTCACAACTCTGAAAGCTGAAGATGAAGCGAGGAAGCGATGAGGGACGATGATACTCGTTCAAGATAAGATGACGACTGGCCTGATTGACTTATCGAATGGACATACACTTTGATCTTGATCGTGCAATCTAAGTCATGGGACCGTGGAGGGAGTCTCAGTCGATCTTTTCTAGGATTTCTTATCACACCATACGTGGAGATCTTTTATTGTTAGATCAGAGGGTCCTCCCTTGAACAAATTCTTAAAGGTTATAAAATATGCAAAAATCGTATAAATATAAAGATAAGCACCCAGTGAACAAGAAATTTCATGGGTGCTTTGGTTCTTGCTGCCTTCCTAAAGCTCAAAGCAAGCATCACAGTCTTTAAATTCTAAATCTGCCACTGATAAGATTGAATCAGATAAGACAAATGAATTTTTGGGTTGGTAAATTTCTAAAGATGAGGTCATGTGCGTACATGATATCTTGCACAATCACATAAAAAAATAAAATAAAAGGCGTTATAAGGTATATATGTGCATCTTAATTTTAGAATAATTAATGCTAAGGATAAAATTTGAAAGATAATTAATTCTTTTTTAATTATCTAAATTAATAATCATTTTTAATATACTTAACAACTAAAATGAGATAGAGAAATATTTAATATGTAACTTGATTAGGTAAATACAATATTAATATGATATATAACTTATCACTCTAGAGCATGTTGAATTATTATACATATATAAAGTGATCTTACTGTGAATCCCACGTTGATCATGCATGGCTTTTTATGTTGGATTTAATATGTTTTTGATGATTGACAAAATAATTTGATTAAATGAGTAGGTCAAATCAAATGTATAAGTATGAAACAAATAAGGCTACATCAAATAAAAATATTGGAAAAAAGAATTTTTTTTTTGAAAAAAAATTATTTTTAATCTTAGAGTCTACGGTGTGCTTGTTTGGGATAATCTATACACTAAATATTTTATTTGAAGTCACGTGATAGCAAAAAGGTGGTCCTATTTCAAACGCTATCATATCTTCTAGTTCTTATCCTATAGTTGGTTTTTAAGTTGTATTTTTTGTAATTTAAAATTTATTTAATGGTATAGGTAGCTTCTTGTAAAATGGATTAGAATTAGCTCCTAACTTATATTTTTATAATTAGAATTTTCTGGAGACTCATATTTTTAATAAAAGTTAGTATAATTTTCATCGTCATGAGTTGAGTACTTTTCACGTAAAATTTAATATTATTATTTTATTATTCTTTGTGTATTAAAAATTAATTGTAAAAGAATAAATAAAGGAATATGACACCTCATTTAGTAAAAGTCAAGCATATTCCAATTCTCTCTCTCGTGTTATTAGGTCGTACAAAATACAAATATATTAATTTACTTGAAAATTTAGTGAAGAAAACAACAAATTAAATGATGCCATTTCTTAATAAGGTTGATTAAACACCAGACAAGATATTAAGAGTGATTGCTAATAAAATAATGATAGCATCCCTATCCTCATTACGTCCAGTTAACAATTATTTGGATCTTATAATTATAGATGATTAACTCGAACACAAAACGTAATTATATTTTTTTGGAAATAGAAAAATAACATGTCTATTTTTAACCAGTCATTGTATCCTATGGTTCTCATTTTTATTTTTAAAGAATTCATAAATATCACGGTCTATTGGTGTCAATTGATATGGAATATATGATTTATATGACCGTATATAATGGTGTAAATATGTATCGTTCAATTTTTTTTCAAATTTACAGGAAAATAGTAAAAACAGTTTAATCACGTGATTTCTCCTATTAACGTTGATTCTTAGCATGTGAAATATTTTTAATTCTTTTCGTATATTTTTTGAAAAATAAACTATTATTGACACAAAGATCTATCAAAAACAATTTCTCTAACCTCACAATTCCGTACATATCATCCTACTCATATCTCACTTATGAAATTACACTAAACATATTATTATTATTATAAAATTTTAAACTCATTAAATGTCAAAACGTATGCATGCCTCCTACTTTATATATGCATTCTTTTATGGGTCAATTTTAAATAGATACAATAAAATAATTAATTTATATTAACAAATATAGTCATATTTTATTTACATAAAAATAAATAATTAGATCAATTTAGTATTTTTATATTTAAAATCTATATGATACATATAACAAATTGCAATTTTTTTTCTTATTGATTTGTTAAAAAAATATTTTTTTAAACTATTAATTAATTTTTTTGATTCTCAAAAGACGAGGATTAAACATGATTTGATGTTAAACTATGTAACATGAATTATGTTGTAATGATTTGATGGTAAACTGGATTAAGGAAGTTTAGATAAAGTAAAAATACAAACTAGCTTAATTCACCAATCACAAAACATGAATTGTTCTAATTATTAATTATGAAAGTTTCATTTCTTTTTTGACATGACCTCATCTTAGTTTTTACCGTACCTTTTGTTCGGCCACTTTAAATTTTGTACGCTTCTCAAATTGATATGCATTAGTTGAAAATTATATTTTTCTGAATTATTAAATAAGATACGTGATGGACGCTCAATATTCTAACTTGTTATAACAAATATTCTTTTACCAAACAAGAAATAACAATAATAATATATATATAATCTCACGTGTTGAGTCTAAAAAAGGTGTTATATATATAATCTTAACTTTATCTTGTATTATTTCTGATAGATTCTTAGCTCAAGTAAAACATATAAAAAAATAATATGAAAATAAAAAAATATAATAATAAATACTAAATAAATCAAATAGTAAATAATGAAGAAAAGAGCAACAACAATAACATATACCGCGGAGAAAAAACAACAACAAATATTACTAAAATCAAAAAGTAGAATACTAGAAGCGCAATAATAAAAATATTAATAATATTTAACTATTTTTTAATCTTCTACCTAATCATCTACCACGATATCTTCCTATCTAAATTTGAGAAAACATGTTGTAATCTCTTATTACATATGGTTTCATATCCCATCTATATCCTCTGAATCTTAAAATAGGATTATCATTGAAAGATTTAAAAGGACATGTCTTTGAAACATGGGATTATAATTTTTAAAACACTTAACTCTAAAATTTTCCTAGATGTTACTTTCACAACTTTCAATTGTACACATCAATTATTTATTTATCGGTAACGTAATATACTGTTAATGTAATGCGCATAATGAGAGTTTTAGAGCTCGAAGAAAAAAAATTAACACGTCCTTATATTAAAGATAACGACTTTCTCAATACTTTCAATTCCTGCATCCAACTATGTATACTAACAAACTTGCTTTTCTCTATTTATATCAAAAATTTATGTTCTTTTATATTTAAGGAATTTTTTTTTACAAAAGTCTTGATAAACCAAACATGAAAAATTATACCATTAATAACCACAAAAGATAAAAGATATGGCTTAAATTTTGGAAAAAGTAAACGTCTTTTTATCCTTTGAGAGTTTGAGTGATTTGGATAATTCTGTTTTATTTATCTAAAAATAATCTCCAACTCACTTTTAGAGTTGTTATTACTAGTTAACATTTCAATTTCCAGAAAAGGATATTTCCCATTTTCCATTATTCCTATTATTTTATGGCAATTATAGTAAACTCTTAGGGGAGTGAAGCAATACTTTTACAATTACAAAATATTTTGTGGGTGATGAAAATTTCAATATGCATTCTTTCATTAACCAAGCAGGTATCTGCAAATTCTTGCATCTTTTTTATTTTATCAATATCATAAAATTGCATCAAAACGCATGCAATAAAAAAGAAGGAAATAAGAAAAACATTTTTAAAAAAATCCTTCATGTCTAAATGAAAAAGTAATAATTTGATTATGTTATTTGATTTAACATGTCGATATTGAAGATAGTGATTTTCTTAATTTTTCTCAAGTTCTGGATTCGACTATATAAGTTAGAGGATGAGAAGAAGATAATGAATATGGTGATTTTTTATCACACGTCATACTAAGTAGAATTAAGAAAAATATGTTTGATCATAAAATTTTTCTAAAAAAGTTTAAATTCTTTACAAATTTCAAAGAGAACAAAAAATTATTTTTACTTTTTTCACTCCAAGTTACGCACAAAAATTTAAGAATAACATCTTATTCGTTTCATAAATCTTAGACAAACTTCAGTTTTCAAATATCATTTCTTCACTTCAATATTTTTCCAAATTTTAACTTATTGGTATGTAGTTACATTGATTATCTAGAAAACTATTTTCTTTATGTTTAGGGAAAAAAATTACTTCCTTAAAATCTTGATAAACCAAACATAAAAAGTTACACCATTGATTAGTAACAACTAAAGATGACAATATGCCTTAAATTTTGGAAAAGATAACCACAAAGGCATGTAACCACTAAGGCATGACGTATAATTACGTGCAAATATATATAATGTGTTTATTGCTCTAAGGTGTGTTTGGTAAATACGAAAAACTATTTCACTAATAAATTAATAATTTTATAAAAAGAATTCAATATCTATTATATTTATAAAATAATTTTACTGCAATATAAATAATATAATTTTCAATAAGAAAATTTTGGATTGACCTCTTGTCAATACCCTAGCTCCACTATGACAATAAGAGATATATTAGTTAAATAATATTTTCTAATTATTTTTTTTTTGAATTGAGTCAAATTTTATCATAATAACGAAATGAGACAGAGAAAGTATATCTATATTAAAAAATATTGATATTTTCAGTTTCTTAATCCGTTTTTGTATGTTAAAAGGACGGAAAAAAGATTATTAGCATGATGGCATTTGACCATAATTTTTTAAGAACTTTTTTTTTTGAATTGAACCATGAAAAATATGTCTTATTATTGTCATAAAGATGAATTCCAATTTTTCTTTTACAAATTTCTAAATAGCAAAAAGTTATTTTTACCTTTTTCACTTCAAATTACTCACAAACATTTCAAAACAAAATTTAACTTATTTCATCTCCAAAACACAATTTCAACTTTCAAATATTATTTTTCAATTTCTCAATGAAATAAAAGCAAATACCACCTATAAATATCACTAACAAAAAATATCTTCTGTACCTGTATTCAAAAAGCATATTTTCTTTTCCTCAAACAAAATGTTTTTTCAAAAAATGCATCCTTTAATAACCCCCAATGCTAAAATAGATATTACCTAAAATTTTGTAAAGTTAAACATCTTTTTATCTTTTGGATAATCCCCACTCAATTCTGCTTTGCCAATAACGGCCGACTTCATCAAATTTTGTATTGTCAGCACTTTACAGAAAAGGACAGATCCCATTTTGCATTATCCCAGTTGTTTTATTGCAATTATAGTAAACTATTAGGGGTATTTTGGGTAACAAAAATGTCACCCGGCTCCACGTTGGACGGCGTTTGTTTACACTTCACTTGCTATAAAGAATCTTCCCCCATCAAAATGCAGACTCATTCTTTCTCTTTTTGTCTATTTCTCCAGAAAATAACAATTATAATAATATAAAAACATAGGCTTTGTGTTTTGGTGACACCCAAGTTTTTTATTTGAAGCTGGAGAGTTATTTTTTTCAAGAACCCCCCCCAAAAAAAGGGAGAATTTTTATCTGTCTTTTCAAACCACCTGTTATTTGTCATTTTGAGATTCCCTTCTTCATTTCATAAGGTATATGGGGTTTTCTGTTTTTTTTTTTTTGATTGAGTTATTGGAAAAAGATTTAATTTTTATGTTTAAGATACATGAGTTTAGTACAGTCTTTGAGTGATTTTATGTCTAAGAACTTGGAGTCCCTTTTGCTCTTTTTGTCAATATATTCCCTTTTTGGAAATCTCTTATGTTTGGGACTTTTTAGATTTTGTGTGATTCTAGATTTCTCTGTTTGGTTTCCCCCTAAATTTTTTTTTTTTTTGTAATTTATTTTAGTTGTTTTTATATCTTATGTTGACTCTGCAGATGATAGGTGGATGACTTTTTTTTATATAGGGAGTGGATGTAAGCTGTTAAAGACTTTGGTTTTATTTGATTGCAAATGGACTTTTTTTATTGCCCTTTCATGTACCCTTTCTAAAGTAAGTTACATTGAAGTAAGTAATAACTATGGAGTACAACACAGATCATTTATTTTATAAATTTTCTTGTCTTTGTGTGTATGTCTTGTATGCTGTAGTAAAAGGTTCCATAGGGTGTTTGTTTTCTATTGTACTATTTGTTTATATGTCTGATGATAAGCTATAAAAAAAGATTCCTTTGCAACTGTTTGATTTCACCTTTGACTTTTTTTTAACTTTGTTCTAATTGCATATAGTGGACAATCAAGAACAGGAAGCTTTGCAGCCTATGCTTGTTTGCCACATAGTTTAGGTTCTTATATCCATCTTTCCTCCCCCCAACCCCATCTCTCAAATTGTATGAATTACTTACTGGTAAGCTGAGGTTTCTTGAATTAGTCAAGAAGCTGTTTTTACTTGACTAATGTTATAAAGTTGAAATCTTTTGTTCTTATGAGAGCTGTTTACTGTAGGAAGGAGTATGAAGATGATGGTGGAAAATATTGAGAAGAAATTTGATGCAGAAGAAGTGATTGAGGAGTTTGAGGTGTTGACTAAAGATGCTGGCAGAATTCAAGAAGAGACCCTTAAAAAAATTCTGGAAGAAAATGAAGGAACAGAGTATTTGAAGCAATGGGGTCTGAATGGCAGAACTGATGTTGAGACTTTCAAGGCTTGTGTCCCTATTGTCAGTCACAATGATTTGGAGCCTTACATTCAAAGAATTGCTGATGGTGATCTTTCTCCTGTTCTTACTGGAAAGCCCATTGAAACTATCTCCTTGAGGTAAGGGAAAAAAGAGGAATGTTTTTTTGGGTTGATGTTTGAAGAAGGCTTTTTGTCTGTCGATTTCTGTTACTATCTACTATCTCGAGTACTTTCATTATCAAACTTTTTTGGTGTAGTTACTGTCACTTTTTTCAGGATGCTTTGTCATACTTTCTCTTCACTTTAGTTATTTCTTTTTCGATCTACTTTGATATGCCTTTCCTTGAGTGGAGCGTCGATTAGAAACAACCACTCTTACCTTATGTATATTCTACTCTTTCGAGACTACTCTTGAGAGAATATAGTTATGTCGTTGTAGTATGTTTAAAGAAGTTTAATAAGGAATTTAATGGTTGATTTGCAGTTCTGGTACTACTCAAGGGAAGCCAAAGTTTGTACCTTTCAATGATGAATTAATGGATTCTACCATGCAGATATTCAAGACTTCTTTTGCCTTTAGGAACAGGTAATTTATCATTTTGTTCTATGTCCTGTTGCTCAGGTAATTTGCTTGTTGTTGGTTCATGAATTTTTTTTTTCAGTTTCTTTTGTCACAAATTACATCATATAGCCTAGGGATAAAGGTGAAAAGATCCTAATAATTGGTGCAGCCATGGAAAGTTTAAAGTGTTTAATTGGTGATAGATGTAGGGACCTTTACCTAACTTCTGTCTCACTTTCCAAGTCCCTAGAAAAGAAAAACAACTGTTCGTTTATTTTGCAAGTCAATTAAATGTTTGTTTTTGTCAAATCTTAGTGTGTACTACAAACATAGCACTAGCTTAATGTAATAATTCTGTTCTTTTTCTCTCTTTCAGAGAATTTCCAATTGGGAATGGGAAGGCTTTGCAGTTTATTTACAGCAGCAAGCAGTTTAAAACTAAAGGTGGTTTGATGGCTGGAACAGCCACTACCAATGTGTATAGAAATGCACAATTCAAGAAGACAATGAAGGCAATGTCTACCCCATGTTGTAGTCCTGATGAAGTAATATTTGGTCCTGATTTTCAACAATCCTTATACTGCCACCTTCTGTGTGGTCTCATTTTCCGCGATGAAGTTCAAGTTGTTTCGTCTACGTTTGCACATAGCATTGTCCATGCTTTTCGAACTTTTGAACAAGTATGGGAAGAACTTATTGTTGACATAAGAGAGGGAGTCTTATCGAACCGAGTCACTGTCCCATCCATAAGATTAGCCATGTCAAAATTGCTGAAGCCTGATCCAGAACTAGCTGATATAATTTACAGCAAATGCTCAAGTTTAAGCAATTGGTATGGCTTGATTCCTGAACTCTTCCCGAAAACAAAGTACATATACGGTATCATGACAGGTTCCATGGAGCCTTACTTGAAGAAACTGAGGCACTATGCAGGGGAATTACCTCTATTGAGTGCAGATTATGGTTCTTCTGAAGGATGGGTCGGAGTAAATGTTAACCCAAAACTCCCCCCTGAGATGGTTACTTATGCGGTGTTACCAAATATTGGTTACTTTGAATTCCTTCCACTCGAGGAAAATTTCAATGGCATGGAGCAAGCAAATTCTCCAGTTGGTCTGACTGAAGTTAAACTTGGTGAAGAATATGAAATTGTCTTCACCAATTTTGCAGGTACAGTTTTCTTGCACCCCTTTTCTTAATCAAGTTGTGGTCTCTTGAACATAACATACTAAATCTGCGAGCGTTGGTCATTTATGGGAATATATCCAGTGATTCTTCCCTGTGAACAGTTCTGATCTAATCTTAGTGACTTCCATGTAATTCAGCTGAATGAGTCAATTCCTCTCAGCTTAGACTTGTGGAGTTCTGCATCGTCCTTAGCTTTGTTCCGTGTGGCAAAATTGCATGAAAATGATCACTTACATATCCTGTCTGGTATAAACCAGTAAATTCGAGTAAGATGGTAAAGATTTATCATTTGTTTTTACGCCTTGTTCTGGAGTTGAACATGTTTTTTGTCCATGTTCTGTTGTTCTCATTTGTTCTTATCTGCAATAGTTGCATGTGTTTGATATTCATTTCCTTTTGTTCTTAAACACACCTACATTGAATGTTGGAATCTTTTGCATTCTGCCTTCTAAGTTCTGTCCAATTGTTCCACATCTACTACGCTTAACAGATTTATTAAATAACAAAGCTGTCGGTCCATCTATTGTGTCACATAGCGACAGTATAATTGAAAAGAGTTCGTGCATTTGTATATGCAGGTTTATATCGTTATAGACTAGGTGATGTGGTCAAGATAAAAGGATTCCGCAATGGGACTCCAGAACTCCAGTTTGTCTGCAGAAGGAACCTTTTGCTGAGCATTAACATAGACAAGAACACTGAGAAAGATTTGCAACTAGCCGTGGAAGCTGCAGGCAAGCACTTAGTTGACGAAAAACTAGAAGTGGTAGACTTCACGAGCCATGTCAACCTCTCAGCTGATCCAGGACACTACGTGATCTTCTGGGAACTGAGTGGGGAAGCAACTGATGAAATGTTGCAAGACTGCTGCAACTGTCTGGACAAATCGTTCATCGATGCAGGCTACGTGAGCTCAAGGAAAGTGAGTGCAATTGGAGCACTTGAACTGAGGATTGTGAAAAGGGGAACCTTTCATAAGATATTGGATCATTTCGTAGGATTAGGAGGCGCGGTTAGCCAGTATAAAACCCCTAGATGTGTTGGTCCAAAAAATAGCTCATTGCTCCAAATACTGTCTAGTAATGTTGTTAAGAGCTATTCCAGTACTGCCTTCTGTTAAACCATATGTATCTTTCCGTATTTGTAGCCCTTCTGGGCATTCTTATCATACTAATAGTGTAAAATATCTATTTTCTTGTTTGACTAAATTTGTTGGTGGACGCGAAGCCAACGAGCTCAGTTAATAATCTAATGTGTAAGATCAGAATTTTTTCATAGCCATTGGAGTAAGAGAATTTTTAGTTTTGAAAATAGTATGATCTTTCTATTTAACTATTTCGATCATTTCCGAATACCTCATTTCACACTTATTATCACTAAGGCCTAGTAGTGTAGTAATACTTTGCATCCACTAATTTAGTGCTGCACCCACTTTCAGTTTTTGGAATGCATATTATTTACATGCAATAATGAAACAAAAAGTTGTTGACTTATAGTTGTAATGCATTTCAGAGGACAAAATTAGTGTCCCCATGATCTATTTAAAGTGGGTGTTGGTCAATGTAAGGTATATTTTTTAACCCAATTAGGACAAGAAGACAACTGTCTGGACCAATATGGGTGTGAGATGGACGGACATAATGCACAGTAAACTTGTCACTGTTCAATCTTTGTCAATTGGACCATTTAAGACAGCACAGGCGATATGAACAATTTCTTCTTAAAATTATGTTGACATGTGAACATGTGGTAACTTGGGTTCCAATTGCATGCCAACAACTCAGCACCCTTCATTGATTTGCCTTTCAAGTCCTTTGAAATTAAAAAAGACATTCGATTTATTATACTTTAAAGAAAGATCAAATCATAAAAATTTATTGTACGTGTATTTCTTCATAAGTCTGTTTTCATTGTTCTAGTATATAATTTCTTGATCATATGACTGTTACGGCAAGACTCCCTTTCTTTTGAGGCATTTGGAATAACTAAATAAAAGTTAAAGTTAAACTTATAAATTCTAACATTATAATCCATCTTCAATAAGGTCAAATACAGCTAATGTTTTCTTTTTTATAATTTAGTAACTTTATATGTATGCTTTTTTAGACAGCTTATATGTTTTACTGAATGGTTATCTAATTATTTTTAAATTACTTGATGGTGTAAACTCATAGAAACTAATGAAGTAGTAATTTTTTCAACCAAACAGCATAATATTATTTACCAAGTAAAATAATTTTTATTTCAGTTACAGTGCGTTACACCATTTTTATGCAAAATTATAGGAAATGGCGATTCAGCTGTTTCTATTACCAATTTTAGTTAAACTTTCAAAAATTACTAAAAAGGGTCAAAATTTCTTCTTCTTCCTTCCCAGTTATTCTCCATTAATGGCTTCTAGTAATAATCTTCTTGTTCTTCCCATTTCGTCCTTCTTTTCTTTCCTCCTCCTCCTTCGCTGTTGTTGTTTTAGAAAGAAATTTGACGTACCAAAAACGATAATCAATTATATATCAAAACACTCGAAACATCAAAAGTGACTATTTAGAGGTGATTTGAGCTGATCGAGATTGAATTTAATAATGTATATATCAAAACACTCGAAACATCAAAAGTGACTATTTAGAGGTGATTTGAGCTGATCGAGATTGAATTTAATAATGTATACTTCATGTATGGTCAGTATATATTTCATATATAATTAATTTATATCTAATTTTTGAATGTATCATACTATATATTCAGTGTATAGAAAAAGAAATGAAGCAAGAATGAGCTAGGGCCGATATTGAGCTTTATAGTGTTGGGCTGACTTGGGCCATGGTCTCTTTTGGGTATTTCTATCGGCCCATGGTCTCTTTGGGCTATTTCTTGTGTAAATAGAAAAATGAATATATTTATTATTAACTAATTACTTTATTGTATATATTTTCACGTATTCTACTATTACAATAAATGACTATGTCATACAAGTATACATATCAGCACAAACAATGCATGGTATAGATGGAAAATTTGATTCATAATAGTGTGAATTTTTATACTTTGATAATTTTCCTAGCATAGTTACTAATATCTTTGCATATAACATCAAGCTTCTATTTCATTCTTTTAACTAAACATGCCATATAACAGAAAATCATGTTTCAAAAAAATTATTGAACTAAGAATGTAGGGCCTTTGTTGTGTATATAAATGAGGTTTTTTTGGGATTTTGATATTTTTTTTTCTAAAATAATGACAAATTCTGTGACCAAACAAATTTCCCCCAAAACTAGTTGAATATCAATGGATCCTCAAACTTATATTATATGGGTTTTACGTTGGTAGATCAAAATCTCACAATCATTTTGAAACAAAGGCCAACTGTGGTTCAGGATTGCAGGCATCGGAAAGTTCTTGTATTGTCGACCATGGAGCATCTCCTCATATCTTCTGCTGAACCTCATAACGTGCAAGCATATAATGGCATGGAGTAGGTCTCTATGAGTGAGAGTAATACATTTCAATAACTCACACTAGTTTAACTCAATTACATGCATCAAATAATGCTTTCAAGTTGTCCATATATGCACTGCAGATCAACTATTAGCAGATACTTTTATTAAGACCTTTTCCAAATAACTCACCTTCGACAACCACATACTCAAGCTACGCATTGCTACACACGGCCTATCTTGAAGGGGCTTATCAATGCATTAGTTAGTGTCGTGTATATTAATTTGTAACACTCCATCACTAGACAATTAAGTTCTTTTGCTGTTTATCTCGTCCCTTTGCTCTGCATCTTACCCTTTCGTTCTCAATCTTATCTCTGTTACTGTGTCGATATATTCGTTTTAAGCATTTGATCTTTATCTATATTGTAATATTCATCTTTTGAACGTGTGAATTATTTTTAACCGATCAACACTATAACCCAAACAATATTATTAATCTAACAATTACTCTACAGAAATTACTTTTAAAACATGACGATACTTTCTTATCACTAGAATACAAGCCTCTAATTTATTCCAATATTTCATCAATTTTTTTTCATTTTTAAAAATCATTAACCAAATATACTTTGAAATTTCCTTTCATAAAAATGACATGTATATTTATCTTCTCTTTCATATTTGCCTCATATAATACATCACTAAACTTGCGTATGTACAAATGGGGTAGTTGGTGTTTTTAAGAGTTTGTCCATTATTGGTTTCCTTTGAAAGCCTTTGGGAAAAGGACAATAAGTTCCCACCATTTTTTACGAAAAAATGATGTCTAATGTAGTTATTAAGTCACCTCAAATTTGGATGTATCATATTAAAATTGTATTTTTTTAAATCTGCATTTAGCTTTTGTATCAAATAAGAGAATACTGAATTATATAATTAAATTTGTACACGTCACACTAAAAATTACTACTCTATATCATAATTACGTTAAACAATTGTATCATTATAGTAATTTATTATTATAATGTGTACTTTCTTAACTAAGATTCCAAACAGTCGTTAATAACATAACATATACTGTAAATAAAAATACATACGTGGAGAATAAGAAAAGTGTAAATGCATGATTACGTTCGGCACAAGCAAATGCAGAAAAAGAAAAAATGAAACATCATCACAATTATATATTACAAGACATAAAATTAGTAGTGGTAATATATATATTAAATTTAACTTATTGATTCTTCACATGTTATTTTTAACTCCGCCCTAATTTATACATGTAATTATCTATGAAGGAATTTAAAACATAGCTTTCGTAGAAAGTGTTTCGATATTTCTCAATTCTCATCTTAAAGTAGAAGTAAAATTGTGTATATGTTATTTTTCATCTCACTATTATTATGTTTCACACTTTCTATTTATTTTACCAAATGTTAAAATAATAATATATCTAGTGAAATCCCACAAGTGAGGTCTGGAGAGGGTAAAATGAATGCAGACATTATCCACTACTTCATAGAGATAGAGAGACTATTTCTCGGAAAATTCTCATCTAAAATATCAGGCCCCATGAGCAGAAGATATTAGATATAAAAAAAAAAAAGAAAAAAAAAAGCAAAATGGCTAATAATGAAATGCAATGATAGCATATATATATGATAAAAGTAACAAATATAATACATTTATGATAACACAGAATATAAAGACACGAGTACTTCTATTATCCTATTATATCACAGGGTCATACATCGATCTACCTCTACTAGCCTATTAACCTTCTACTAGTTTAATATGCGATTTTCACTCCTTTCTATCTAAAGTCATATCTTCGATGACACGAAACTTTGTCGTATTACCTCTCCCAATAATTCTTCGATCTATCTCTATCCTTCTGTGTAACTCCTAATTAAATTCAACTTCTCACGCCTCCCGAAGAAACATGTCCTATTTATTTTACCAAACATTAAAAATAAATAAAAATAGTTTATTTTGTGCAAAATGTGTTTCTTTGTATTAGTCTAAATTTTATCCCGATGATATTATTATTTTTATCCACGTATGAAATTAGGTGATCCAAATATCAAAAAAGAAAAAAAAAAGAGAAAAATCGTGAGGAGGTGGAAGATGAGACAACATACTCGTCCACCACGTTGCTTTTAGGTGAAAATTTCACACTTTATATTCTTCTCCTCCATTTTTGTTGCTAAACTTACTTAATTTTTACATTAAGGATAATTTTCAAATATTAATGACACTCCGCAAAATCATGGCTAGCAACAAGAAGCAATTCTCAGTGTTCTTTGTAAAATTTTCTATATGTTTTCTGTTGATGGGTCTTGCTTATCGTATATTCTCCTCCACCACAATGCAATTTTCTCCTCTTGAAGTTTCTGACAAGGGTTTGCTACCGGAAAACACATTTCCCTCGCCGGAATCTGCTAATTTCACGGTGAAGGTCATGGACCCAAGTTCAAAAAATGGTTGGTTCATTAATCTTACCTACTACCAAAAAAAAAAAAGATTCTTGAATGATCCTTCGTTTTTGCTACTATTATATTTCATATGTTTGGATTTTGTTGTAATCTTGCCACTAATATATTTCATTTGAGTCTATCAGAAAATAAGCTCACTAACTTGTGGAATTACACTTTGGGTATGTTGTTATTTGGATTTTGTTGTTTTGAGCTGAGGAAATAGTCTTTGTATGCAGCTTACAATGGTAGGGGTAACGCGAAATTTTTACCCTTTTGAACTCACTTGTGGGATTACATTGTCATGTATACATTTCTCATGAGCCGAGCGTCTAGCAAAAATAGTCTTTCTACCTGTGGGTATGATTAGGAGATAAGTGGGTGGTTGTCTTCTTTCAATTTTTTCAGACTTCTTATTTTCCCTTTGTTGGAGATTAAAGAACAAGTCTTTCTTGTTTTTCTGCTATGTTGCGAAGAATAGGAAAGTTCATTGTGAAAGACGGATTACAAGGATAACAAACTTAATTTTTTAAGCTAATTTTTCCATTTTTGTTTTTTTTTAAAATTCTTGATACCCGGGGGGGAGGGAGGTTGGGGTTGGGGGTTTATTAATCTAGCTTATTCTGTTTCTTGAAATCTGGAGATTACGTACCTGTTGTCATTTTCTAATATTGTATGTGCATGATATATAGTGAAAATTTTGCATCAAGTGCACATGACGATTTTTAGCAGGTTTACTTGGAGATATTATTTGGGTGATCTGATATGAGTGGTGTTTGAGTTTGTAATTGATACGATTCATTTGATCCTTCACAAGATATATTTTCATTTTGGATTTAAGATACATTCACTGACAGCGTAAAGAACTTGTGTATACCATAAGTGCGTTTTAACTGATTATAGCAGGTTTTTATTACAATCTACATTTTACCATGTTAGGCTGCGATGAAAAGTTATTGACTTTTTAGTATCTACATGTTTGCAGGAAAATGTGATTTATATATAGGAGATTGGGTACCAGATCCCACTGGTCCATTTTACACGAATCACACTTGCTATTCCATTGAAGCTCACCAAAACTGTATGAGAAATGGGAGGCCTGATACCGGCTATCTTTACTGGAGATGGAAACCAAGAGACTGTGAGCTACCTAAGTTCAATCCCAAGAGGTTTCTTGATATGACACGACACAAATCATTAGCCTTCATTGGTGATTCAATTATGCGCAATCATGTACAGTCATTGCTCTGCATTCTCTCTCAGGTACATTTTAGTTTTGACTGTTATAATGTCAGATTTCACTGAAACTAGCTGCTATAATTTTACTTCTTGTGTTTTATTTTTCTGTTTTTGGATCTATTTCTAGTTTGGGTTGAGTTTGTACTCTAGTAGTGAATTCTTGATTGCGTAGGTTTTACGCGTAGTAGAAGTGGCGGTGGGGTGTGTGGGTCATGGGATGGATTCCAGGTGAAGCTCAAAGAGAGGCTTAACATGTTCTTGATTTATTGATCCAGTAGTCAATTGGTTGATGCAAAAAATTCACATCACTAGAACTTCTTAAGTGAACTCAAAAAAGCGAACCAGACTAAATGAAGAACCATCAGGATGATCTCAAACTGGATGATTAGGAAGCTAGCCCTCACAAAAAGGAACTACGCACAATTAGTGTCTAAATGACAGCATTGATATAGAACAAAAAGGTGTCGTATGAGATATAAGAAGGGTGGTGCTGACTTTGCGGCCATAGCTGTTTTGCCTCTTTTCGGAGAACATCAAATAGACTGCTTTCTCTTTGCTTTCAGACACGACAAAACCCTTACTATGCGTCATAAGGGAATTGATTGCTTCACTAATGGACCAATCACCCTATTGTGTTTCCTAAACACACTTAGTGCTGGAGGCGCGCTTAACAATTCCTACCAAAATCATGTGTCAAATTCTCTAATTAGCAATTTTTGTCTCCCAAATTCTTTAACAAATGAAAAATAAAAGTTAAATTCATCTATAGACTATAGAAATATGAAGATTGAGAGTAACTCAAATAACGAGCCATTATATTGCATAATTACTAATTGAGAACATCACATTTCATTTGAACATCCTTATGAAAGCTAAAAAACTGAAATTTTTATCTTTCACTTGCTATTGCTCTTCATGTGTTAGTCCTCTTCTCAAAATTAATATATTTTCATATTTTGTTATTTGAAAATTTTGTAATTGTTTATAGAAGAGTAATGTTCTAAATTATAGGACAGATAATGTTTATCGATTATTTACTTTTAGAAACGTAGTATGTGTAGTTGATAATTTTATTTTGTTTTTTTGAAATTCTGATTCTTCAATTGTTTGGAAGTTAAAGACCTATATTTGTTTCGTATCTCATGATAAATTTAAAGCTATCGCATTGTGTATACTTGTATAAGTATGCAAGATATTTTGTTTTCTATTAGTTCTCTTAGTTTTCTTGAACTTCTAATATATTATCTACATTTTTGTGTTATTATGCTATTTAATTAAATTATAAATTGAAAAACTAAAGACTCATCGAATTATACCTCCCGTTTTGAGGCTTACACCTCGCCTTCATTCTTAATTTTCTTGAACTTCTAATATATTATTTACAGCTTTTGTTTTTTCGAAATTAAATTATTTATAGCTTTTGTTCTGCTTAATTCATTCTTCAAATGATGGTGAAGTCCGAAATTTGTTAGCTGGTGGAACTGTCATCGTCATGATTTAGATGTTCTCTTTGAACTACTTATTGATATCACTAATTTCTCTTAAATGGTCAATAGACATCTTGAAGAGAAAACAAGATTTTTTTCCCAATTAATTTTACGCACTAAATTTTGTTGGACAGTCTTGTTTTATAAGCTGGTGTTTGTCTCTCAGATCATAAATTTGGGCCTTCCTTAAGAGATAAGAAAACCTTCTCATATTGATTATTGGCTCTCACTGCTTTTATAAGTAATGTCACTCTCAGCTAGTTGTTCGTTAGTTAAAAACTCTCTTTCTTACCAAACTAGTCCAACTAATCTAAATACTGCTCAAAATTTTGTTGTTCTGTCAGTTGGGGTTGGGGTTGGGGGGTTCAGTACATATTTTGACGAAGAAAGCCGATGAGTATTTGTTATTATTCTGAGTAATATACTCTTAATTCAGTTACACTGATGTGATAAAATAGTTTTGTGACTTTACCATTATAATGGGTAGAATTCAGTTACTGTTAATGTGACTAAAAAATATTTTGTGACCATACATGAAATTAACTCATCAATGTGAATTGTGCTATGACAATTCTTTGGTTTTAGAGAAGATTGTGATTCCATATTTCTGATAAATCGAGTTCATCTCTTAGAGAAGTTCTTTCACTTTCTTTTGTTATTTACTTTCTTATCGTTTTGGGGATATTTGGACTATTCACGTTATATGTTGGATTCAAGTATATCAAAGAATTCAGTATCTGGATTCATGTTTAAGACGTCGTGCAGGAGGAAAAAGGTGTAGAGGTTTACCATGACAAGCAATACAAAAGCAGAAGATGGCATTTCCCAACTCATGATTTAACTCTTTCAGTGGTCTGGTCACCTTTTCTTGTCAAAGCCACTATCTTCGAAGATGACAACGGAGTTTCAAACGATACAATCAAGCTTCACCTTGACAAACTTGATGATGTTTGGACTCGACAATTTGACAATTTTGATTATGTAGTTATTGCTGGAGGGAAATGGTACTTGAAAGATGCAGTTTACTATGAGAACGGTAAGATTGTTGGTTGCCACAACTGCGCTGGTAAGAACATAACTGAGGTGGGATTTGAATATGCATATCGCAAAGCACTGAATTCAACTCTGAAACACATCACAAGATTGAAGCACAAGGCGTATTCTTTCTTCAGGACCACTACACCAGATCATTTCGAGAATGGTGAATGGAACACCGGAGGTTATTGTAATAGAACAAGACCCTTTAAAGAAGGTGAGATTGACATGAGAGACATCGATGAAATAATGCGTACAATTGAGTTGGATGAATTTGAGAAAGCATTGAGAATAAGTTCAGAAGTTGGGTTGACACTAAAATTGTTCGACACTACCTTCCTTTCTTTGCTTCGGCCAGACGGTCACCCTGGAGTCTACAGACAATTCCAGCCATTTGCTGGAGGAAACAGACTCGCACAAGTTCAAAATGATTGTCTACATTGGTGCTTGCCCGGTCCAATTGACACTTGGAATGATTTAATGATGGAAACTTTGGTCAACCGTTGAGATGGGGACCAGCATCATTTTTCCTATCTTGTAGAATTGGCCGGACACCACAGTTATCAATATATATAAAAAATCATAGTGTTTTTTTTGGATATAAGTTGTAAAGTGCAAGGTTCCCTTTTATTTCAGGGTTCATGAAAATGAAATATAATACGGGCGATAATTTTACCATATTCTTTTTTTTCTTTCAATTTCAAACATTTTGGCCTGTTGGTATGGTAGAACTATATGTTCTCAAAAAACCTAGAGGCAGCTATTGCAGCTCCTCAGTTTTCTATAGTTTCTATTTATAGTTATGAAACTTGCAAGTTGCGACACTGACAAGATGCATCGAAAATTTCATGATAATTTAAAGGCATAATTGGAAAAAAAACTTTTGATAGAATTTTAAACTAAACATAAAATTAAAAAAAATAATAAATCAAATATAAGATAAAAAATAATTTTAATATTACTAATCCTATATTATTCATTTTTATACGAAATATTAAGTCCCACAGTATCCTTTTAAGACACGTGAAGGAGTGGCACAACTTCCTAGGGTTTGAGTTATCCGTTAAAACAACGTTCCCCTTCCAAGGAACCTGTCTCCACTGTTATTGGCATTATCAGTGCTAATATGGCCATTATTCAGTTGCTTTAATTTATGAAACCAAAATATTGAAATTCCATAAAAATATTCTTTTATTTAAAAGATAATGAATTAAAATATAAACATTATACAAAAAGTAGATTGGCCCTTGTAGGGGTCCACTAGACTCTCTCTATATACTGCTACTTGTATATCATCCACTCTTTCCTGTATACTCTTGTAGAATGGCTAATACACAATCACAAAATCCCCATGTAGTGATACTACCAACTCCCGGCATGGGTCACCTAATCCCTCTGGTTGAATTCGCCAACCGCCTGTTTTTTCAACACGACTTCTCTGCAACACTCATCGTTCCTACTGATGGCCCCATCTCCAAATCTCAGAAAACTTTCCTCACTGCCCTTCCCTCGGGCATCGATTATCTCCTTCTTCCTCCTGTTAATTTCGATGATTTATCAGAAGATGTTCTAATTGAAACCCGCATTTCCCTTACCATTACTCGTTCTCTTCCCTCTCTGCGTGAAGTTTTTAAGTCTATAGTTGAATCCAACAGAGTGGTGGCCTTTGTGGTGGATATATTTGGTACCGATGCATTTGATTTGGCGAAGGAGTTTAACGTGTCACCTTATTTGTTCTACACCACCTCAGCTATGATGTTGTCGTTAGATCTGTATTTTCCGGAGCTTGATACAACTGTTAGCTGTGAGTATAAAGACTTGCAAGAGCCTGTTCGTATTCCAGGTCAGAGACGAATCTTTCTATTTTTTGCACTCTCAAAATTAAAATTTAAATGCTTATTTATGCAACATACAGGTTGCATGCCTATAGATGGGAAGGATCTTCCGGATCCACTTCACGATAGACAAGATGAGGCATACAAATGGGTTCTTCACCATGTTAAAAGGTTCAAAATGGGTCATGGCATTATTTTGAACAGTTTTATTGATTTGGAACCTGGACCTATTAAGTATCTTCAAGAGGAATATAACAATAAGCCAAAAATATACCCAATTGGACCACTTACACAAATGGACAAGATCGATCATCATGATGGTGAGTCACAATGTTTGAAGTGGCTGGATATGCAGCCACGTGGATCAGTCCTCTACGTTTCATTTGGAAGTGGTGGGACACTTTCACATGAACAAATAATTGAACTAGCAATGGGGTTTGAAATGAGTGGACAAAGGTTCTTGATGGTGATTAGATGTCCTAATGATAGAACTCCAAATGGGACTTACTTCAATATCCAAGATTCCACTAACCCTCTTGAGTTTTTGCCTAGTGGATTCTTGGAGAGGACCAAAGGGCTAGGTCTTGTGGTGCCCAATTGGGCCCCACAGGTTAAAGTTCTTAGCCATGGATCGATCGGTGGATTTCTAACTCACTGCGGATGGAATTCGATTCTAGAAAGCGTGGTATGTGGTGTTCCGCTTATTGCTTGGCCTCTCTTTGCGGATCAAAGAACGAACGCGATGATGTTAGCTGAGGATTTACGAGTGGCGCTAAGGCCGAAAATTTGTGACAATGGTGTGGTTGGGCGACTGGAGATTGCTAAAGTGGTGAAAGAATTGATGGAAGGTGAAGAGGGGCAAAGAGTGTGTATTAGAATGAGGGAGCTAAAAGATGCAGCCAAAAAGGTGTTGAATGAAGATGGTTCTTCAACTAAAGCACTAGATGAACTTGCTTCAAATTTGAAAAATGTAGTCACATGATTTATGGTTTGGTTATACGTATATATAAGGTTCAAACTTGTGATCTAAGCAATAAGTGTTTCTCAAGTCATAAGAACTTTATATAACCAAATTGTGATTATATTTGTCAGTTATAACAAGTTATTTGGCTCATTTTTAAATTAAAAGTAAGATATTTCTGAAAAGGCGAATGTCGAAGCTCAAGAGAATAATAAAGCGTTGGTAAACACAAATTTGAGAGAAAAATTTTTTCTATTAATCACAAGAATAGATTACAAAAATAACTCTCAAATTCACACTTTTCTAACACTGTTTCTTGATATTTTTTGATGGTGTAGAATGAAGGAGCTCAACAGCTTCTTTTATAGGGGTGTCTACAGGTTTAATTGTCAAAAGTTGGCCAAAAGTTAGTGGCTAACTTTAAAACAATATTGAAGAAATTTGCACAGCTTTCATTTGAACAGTTATTCAAATGGGTCATGCAGTAATTGTTGAAAATTGTCATATGAGCTGGACTTCTTCAATTCTCCGCCTCCAACCATATCCGGAACAAGCATCCTAGCTATATCTTTGCATAGCTCTAACTTCTCTCGAGTCACCACTTTCATCAACATGTCAATTGGATTCTCCTTCGTATGGATCTTCACTAGTCTCAATAGTTGTCGATCCATCACCTCGCGTATCCAATGATACCGAATATCAATATGTTT
>JAOTQJ010000002.1:3481876-3496331 GCA_025642045.1 Solanum sejunctum | reverse complement strand
AAAAAATCCAAATTTGACCCGTCACCTGAAAACTCGATCAATGCTTCTAACTTGGCTTTAATACCACTTGTTAGGGATCGCACGCACCCTCACCCCAACTCAATCCATTAGTATGAGGTCTTTTGGGAGGTGCCCTAATACAAATCCGTGAGGGCTTGGCCCAAAATGAACAATATCATATTAATGCGGAGTTGAACTAAGGATGCGTGCGGTCCCTAACAACGAAGTCATAATTCTCTATTACAAATCATCTCTACCACTATTTTATGCTGTCCAGGAAAGTTGATTTATTATTCAAATTGGTGAATATTTTGGCTCTGAACTCATGGAACAATCCTCTTAGTTGCTTATTCGAGTCAAGTGACTTTGTTAAGTGTGTTTGTATGATTGGAGAACAATTATTTCGAAATTAAGTGCCATGGTTTCCTTGGTAGAACAACAAAAAAAAAAAAGAAGATTGATGGTCAGCCAGACAACCATTAGTTATGGTGAGGAGTAATTACATCATTTAGTTAGTTTTCAAAAACCATAATTAATATTTTGACTTATTTTAGTAAAATTTTTGACGTTGCTATTGAAGGAGGGTCAGGCTTGAGAGAAGAAAGTTTGTGTTAAATGGGTTTCTGTTCCTTAAAATGCATCATCATCAACATACCCCAGTGCCTCAAAAGGCTCCCGCTCATTGCGGGGTGGGGGGAGGTCGGATGTACGCAGCCTAACCCCTATATTTAAAAATATAAAGCGGCTGTTTCCAGATGACCCATGAGAAGCGTCGAAAGTTACATTGACTAACTGCTACTTCACAAATGAAAGAAGCGCAGACAGTTTAAGGAACCATTTTGCTTTATTCCATCATACTCCAAAGCTAAAAAATAGTCAATCTTTGGCTCCATCCGAGATTAATGGAACCTGTTCCTTAAAATGCTTTTACTAAAATACTGAGAACAAAATTACTTAAAAATCTGTTGCTTGTGGATGGTGATAAGTATCATGTGGAATTAATGAAGATGTTTATAAAATAGCTTGGGTACTAGTACACTACGATTATAAAAAAGAAATGTTCGATCTGATTAATGGGAATCTAACTCATTGTGGGATATTGTAGTTTGAAATGTACATTTCTATATCAAAGACATTAGATGTTTATAATTGGGAAACTAATATATACTAGCAAAGAATATGTATTATTTCCCGCACAAAAGATAATGTGTTAATTTGTATAAATTGATAAGAAATCCAATTACAAATTTAAAATTTTAGCCAAATTCGTGAATGTAATCTAAATTTCAAGATTTGCTCAACTTTTCAAAGGCTTAAATACATAGACAATTAGGGATTTTAGGATGAATCAAAACTATCATATATGATACGAAAAATATTAGAACTCGTTTAACTAAAAGGTGTAAACTAGTTACATTTGCTTATGATACATTTGAGCATTAACTATAGAGCATAAGAGAAAATCAGCTCGTACTCTGGGGTATGTCTAAACTTTCTTAGACTTTGATAAATTCAATTACGCTATTTTATGGCTAGCACAAATTTTATCCAAAGATTATTATTCTAATTCCATGCATCAAAGAGAGTTCATTCAGTGTCAGCACTAAATTACAGTGTACTTTTCATTCTGTGTCAGCACTAAATTACAGTGTACGGCAAATGAAGCAAAAAATGTTCCATAAAAGATTTCCTTCGGCAATTCTTGGCCACCCAAAGTTGCCAAATCACACACACACACAAATGAAAAAACTTTTCATTTGGCCCACGTAATCACCAGCCCCATGATCCTTCCACATATCTACAACCTTTCACTAGGGGTTATCAAGATTTAGGTAAAATTTGAAGAAATTCCTCTTGCTATGGAGTCCCTTAATGCAGCAAGATTAACCCCTCTTTCAGTTCTTTCTGATAGAAGAAATGAACCCAAAAAAATCCGATCTTTCCCATTTAAGAACCTTCCCAATTTTGCCAATGTTAGCACCAATTTGTCAAGAAATGTTCATGGTGGTTTAGCATTACTTTCCTCTGTTTTCAGTACAGGTTTAGCTAAAGCATTGACATATGAGGAGGCACTTCAGCAATCAACTACTAGTACTAGTACTGATTTTGATGCAAATGCATTTGTTGAAACCTTAACCAATTTCGTATCTGATAATCCTTTAGTTATAGCTGGTGGTTTTGCTGGTTTGGCTCTACCATTTATTGCGTCTCAGGTGTTTGGTAAAATGCCTAAGGCATGGGGTGTTGAGTCTGCCAAGAAAGCTTATGCAAAATTGGCTGATGATGAGAGGTCAGAATTAGTTGATATAAGAGCCACTGTGGAAACGAGGCAAGTGGGGAGTCCAGACTTAAGGGGTTTCAAGAAGAAGCCAGTTCCAATTGTTTATAAAGGTGAAGATAAGAGGGGGTTCTTGAGTAAGCTAGCTGTGAAGTTTAAGGAACCAGAGAATACCACATTGTTCATTCTGGACAAGTAAGATTTCAAAATGATGCTTTTGTTGATTGTGTATGTGCTGTTTTGTGTTTTCTAAGGCATAGCTAAGGAAATAAAAGTGTGTTCTTTCTAACAACTTTAACTTGTCGATAGAATGATTGCACACTTCAATGTGTTTCCTTAGCAAAAAGAGGTCCTTTGTTCAAGTCTCACTATACCCGTATCAAAATTATTCTTCTGTTGTTGATTGTGTATGTGGTGTTTCGTGTTTCTTCGAAGGCATAACTAAGCAAATAAAATTATGTTCTTTCTAACATCCTAAAACTTTTAGGTGGAGTTATCACATACTTCAATTTGTTTCCCCAGCAGAAAGAGGTCCTATGTTCAAGTCTCATTATACCCGTTATCAAAAATTATTCTTCTGTTGTTGATTGTGTATGTGGTGTTTTGTGTTTCTTCGAAGGCATAATTAAGCAAATAACATTATGTCCTCTCTAACATCGTAAACTTTTAGGTAGAGTGATCGGACACTTCAATTTGTTTCCCTAGCAGAAAGAGGTCCTTTGATCAAGTCTCATTATACTCATTATTTAAAAAAATGAAAAGACAGAAGGAATTTTCACATGCTCAGTCCAAGAAAAAGAGTCAGACCCTCACATGCAGGGTGTGTGTTGAAGACCTAATTAAGTAATTTAAAGTGTGATCACCCTATCTGATATAGATTTTTAGGTGAGATGGCCGCACAACACAAGTTGTCCCTTCAAACTGAATTAGACAAAGAAATGATGTGCTTATATTCTTTAATTAATTTGTGTGCTAATGCTTATACCATGATCAACTTAATTGTTTAGATAAGTTGCAACAATTTCTACTCGTCACTTTTTTATAGCTTTGCAAGATACTGCATAAAAAATATAGAACCATTCAAAAATCATTCTACAAAGCTAACTTTTGATGCTGCACCCGTCTTTAAACTGGATGAGTTTAGCTCTTTATATCTTTGTTGTGTAGAATTCTCTTATGGCCATTGTATTGAGGGTTTAAATGAAACAATTAAAGATCATTTGTCAAAATGAAACAGCTTTTAATATGTGTAATTGTGACGCACCTTTTCCTGAATGATTTTCTGTCAAATGCTTGTATCAGTCAACTAGTTGAACAAATTAACTCTGATCCTTTCTCTTTCTTGATTGTAATGAAGCCAGATTTGATGGGAACTCTGAACTGGTTGCAGAGCTTGTCACAGCAAATGGTTTTAAAGCTGCATATGCAATTAAAGATGGTGCTGAAGGTCCCCGAGGATGGAAGGTTACACTCAAAAGTATTGTTATCTTTCTGAATTTCCTAGAATGTTGGTGGCGTGAAGCATAATGAATTCCAATTTCTGCAGAATAGTGGCCTTCCTTGGATACTTCCTAAGAAAACATTAAGTCTTGATCTGGGCCTGTCTGATGCTCTTGATAGTATTTTTGGGGTATGTTTTCTCTCTTAAAGTTTGCATTTAGTCAACCAAAATACAGATATGGTTATGTTGTCTGAGTCCAAGAAGTTGATGTGGTTTCTTTAACTGCAAATTAGTAATATGTAATGCACGTTTGGAGTTTATCAACTCATCGAAGGAAAAGGAATGGTAAATATGCATGCAGTAGGAGTGGCATTAATTTAGGATGTCACGGCAGAAATAAATGGGTTGACATCTCACTTGGGATTTGCAATCCATACAACTTTTACTTTTCTTAATTGCAAAGAAATGTGCCAAAATTACACAGTTATTTTGACTTAAACTCGCCTCTTAGCTATGGTTTTCTTTTAGAAGGCTTACCATATAGTGGGAATGGACAAATCAATTTTTTTTTTTTGCCTGTTTAAAATGCAAGGAGCATTTATACATTTCTGTTTTGTAGATCTTCTGCACTTTTAACTTTCACAATCCTGAACTACCAATTCCTAGGTGAATGGTTTTGGGATGACAGATACAGGTAACAACTAACATACCTGTTAAAAAATGATAGATATAATTGACATTTCACATAGTTTAATTTAGGAGAGTACTCATCTTGCATTCTGTCAAATCCACTTGGCTATGTGGTGAATTACTGGTCTGCTACTACAATGATCATCAACTATTTTGGCATGACATTTTGACATATTTACTTAACTGAGATAGCTTTGGTGGAATGTGGATATGCAGGACGTTTCTGATGCTATCTCTGTAGGTTTAGGTGTTGCTGCAGCTGCCGCACTTGGACTTTTTGTGTTCTCAGAGGTTAGGCTCCAATGTATCTTATCTTGAACGTTATATTGAGCACAATTTGTTAGAAAGCTCACGGTTGGTCCTTTTTATCAGGCGGAAACATTACTCCAAGTGTTAGGTTCAGCTGGACTTGTCCAACTAGTCAGCACAAAACTTCTATTTGCAAAGGTACATCAGCACCATTTACAATGTATTCTTTTCTTGCCTCTAAAGGGCTGTCAGAAATGTAGTCCTAGCGATCTGGCCTTAGCTGCACTCATCTATCTTGAAATGTTTGTTTCTTTTACCTGTTGAGTTTCTTATCCTTTTCTCAGTAACATATATATATATATATCGTTCAACTTTAGTAAGATCCTGAATCTAAAATTGTGTATTCTGAAGACCACTTGAAGGCTCAAATGATAAGTGCTATGATAGAAAGTGAATCAAATTTTATTAGAGAGTGACCTTTATATTTTCACAGGTTACTTAATGTTGATACTAATCACTGAAGAAACTTTTCAAACTTGAGAGGTCCACTAATATGTTGACATTTTCACTTTCCAGGACAGAAAGCAAAGTCTGCTACAAGTTGATGAGTTCCTCACCAAAGAGATTGCTCCAAAGGAGCTTGTAGGTGACATTAAGGTAAGGTGTTCATAAGTTGAGAACTTACTAAAGTGTTTTGTTTCCCATATCAAAGAACTACATGTTGCTTTCGACAATATATCTACACTTCATAGTCACAGTTCCATTAATCATGTAATTAATCTTCCCACCTTGAAACTTCAGCAAATAGGGATGGCTCTTCTTCCAATCCCAGTGACTAGCAAAACTCTACCTGGACCTGCAGAGACAAGTGAATCAGTTCCTCAGGTGGATGCTGCATCATCTAACGGAGAAGCATCCGTCAAGACACTTTCACCATATCCTAATGTAAGTTAGCTCTGAATCCTGAATATTTAGTTTGATCATTTGATTATAACTTGTATGGGGACCTGTCCATAACACGAGTGACTAGCTCATCCTGGACCAACCACACTGTGTAAACCCCATGCCCAGAGTTACCTACGGTATACGAGCCACTTCAAGGCTCACAGCAAAAGAATGTCAGTTGTCCACACCGAGCCATCAATGGTAGCCATTTCCTTGTTTTGTTCTGTTCTTCATTAACTACATATCTTTCTAATTTGTTGATGCAGTATCCTGATCTCAAGCCTCCAACATCACCTATACCTTCACAACCTAGTGGTAGTGTGGCGAAGGGTGAAACTGTTTCCAAGGTAGAACTATCTGCAGAGTCTACTCCAGAAATCAGTTCAGTTCCGAAACCAGAAGTAACGACAGAAGCACCAGCTGAAATTACAAGGCCACTTTCTCCATATACCAATGCAAGTTTCTCCTATTCGTTCTCAATAGTAGGTTTCATCATTTCATTTTAACATAAGTAACACTCCTTGGACCATACTCCAGATTCTAACATCTTTCTTCTGATGAATCGAGAATGAGCCTTGTTTAAATTCTGAGATTATGTTATTGCTGAGCTAGTGAAATAATTCAATACAACAACCGACAAAATACCCCGTGTAGTTATGTCCATAACACGAGTGACTAGCTCTTCCAGGACCAAACTTCACTGTATAAGCCCCTTGCCCGTACTTACCTAGTTACCTACGTTATATGAGCCACTTCAAGGCTCACTAGCAAATGAATGTTAGTTTTCCACACCAAGCCATCAATGGTAGTACACTTCACACTTGTATATGTGTCCACATGGTCTACCAAAGGTCATCTCTCTGAGTTTTTTCATTTATTTGCTGCCAGTGTGATATCAGATTTTAGTATCCCAATCCCTCACATTTGTCTACTGATTTTGGTGTCTTATTATTTTCTCAGATTGAGGTATTGCTAAGTTGGCAGTTTTTATAGATCGATTTTGTGTATGTCATTTCCCTTGTCTTCTCATCTTCTTAGTCTTACATCCTCTCTTTTGAACTTGTTGATGCAGTATCCTGATCTCAAGCCTCCAACGTCACCCACTCCTTCACAGCCTAGTGGCAGTGTGGAGAAAACTGAAACAGTTTCCAAGGTAGCAGTATCTGCCGAGTCTACTCCAGAATTCAATTCAGTTCCAAAACCAGAAGTAGCCGCAGAAGCACCAAGAGGAATTACAAGGCCACTTTCTCCATATCCCAATGTAAGTTTCTCCATTTCATTCTCTATAGTACGTCTTATCATCTCCGTATAACATGATAAGTAAAACTCCTTGGGCCATACTCCGGATTCTAACTTTGTGCTAATGAATCGAGAATGATATTTAAATTCTGAGGTTATGGTAGTGCTGAGCTAGTGGACTAATTCAATACAACAAACAACAATAACATACCCAGAGTAATCCCACTCAAGTAATCTGGGGAGGGTAGAGTATACACAGGCTTTACCCCTACCTCATGGAGATAGAGAGGCTACTTTCGGAAGACGCTCGACTAAAACTTGCAACATGCAGTAACTTGTCAGAATTGTCCGTCCACAACGAGTGGACTAATTCAAGAACATGTGTCTGGGACATCCGTATCCCCTGTTTTTTTGTCATCTCATTCGTATTAGCATCTATATACTGATCACCTAAAAGATAACAGCATGCAACAGTTCATTATAGTTGGCACCAATGACCTAGAAACTAGGAAAGTTTCCTGCTGCAACATGTTAAAACATACACCGATAATGTAACAATTCTTTATATCGTTAGTACATATAAGTTAAATCCTTTCTTTATTTTTGGTTGCAGTATCCTGATTTCAAGCCTCCGACTTCGCCAATGCCTACGCAAGCATAACGTTGGACCTGTAGATTTCCATATCCAAGGTGTATCAGCTCCACAGTTGCCATTTTTGGAGGATTTGAAGGGAAATTTGCAAGAGTATTTCCATTCTTTGTAATTTATTGATGAATGTCATCATGTCATGTAGATAGAGATGATGCACAATATAATAGCATACGTATGTCCTAAAATATTAGTTAAAGTTTATATAATCTAACTCTCAAAAAGAAAATTATGTTAAGTAAAAAGAACGAAGGAAGTATTAAATTACTATATAAAATAATAGTAGTAGTCAAATTTAGAGTTTCAAAATATCATTAATAGATTAATTTAGTAAAATACATCTCTAATTAAAATTTTCTTGAAAAATGTGTCAAATAATATAAAACAAGAGGATAGTATTGGTTTTTCCCTCTTTCATATTCATGTTGACAATGTAAATGAAATAAACAAGATTGACAAAATGTTGAATAAGACATATGAGGATCTCTTTTTATCCATAAAATTCCCCAATTAGAAAGATAACTTTAAAGAGAAACGTGATTAGTAAGAATTTTATAATCAATTTACGCTTCTTGTTAGAACATAAATTTTGAGTACTAAAAATAGATAAACATCTCTTTTTCTAATTATTTTGATATTTGATATACAATGGGTATATAACCTATGAATTCTTTGATGTGACTTGTAGGCATTATATTTTGTCCTCAACTGGTGTGACCTTTTTCTGTGCCTATACATGCGCAGAAATTAGGTATGCCATTTTTTCATTTTCACTTGTCTAATTTTGTATGTTTTAAAAAATAATTATATATAATTGTTTTATTATAATATTTATATTAATTAATATATAATTTTGAGTTTTAAAAAATAATTTAAGAAAAATAAATAATTAATATTCCAGATGTAATAAATTTTATTTTGTTGAATAAATAAAAATGAAAGGAGGGAATGTTTCATGACCTTGGATGCAACTTGTAGGAAATGATTGAAAAATCAGTCTAAATTTCCTTTAAATTCTACATACTCTTCTATAGGAAAATGACACGTACGTCATTTTCTACATTTTTGACAGTTTTTACTTATTATATAAATGAAAAAGTTCTTTTGGATCCTAATTCATATCTTTTGTGTCAATTTATGTTTGAAAGCATTTTTAAATGTCTTATTTTAGGGGATGTTTACATATTGTTATGTGTTATTTGTTATTAGTCGCGCTTTATATTCTTTTTTTTTTCTTTTTCTCATATTTAGTTTATTCTGTTTATAGGTTTTTGCTATGAGAATTTTCAGAAAACAACCTCTCTACTTCTACCTTAGTGGTGAGGTTTGCGTACTTTCTACCTTTCTCAGACTCCACCTGTAGGATTTCACTAAATATGTTATTGTTGTTGTTAATTTAGGGGATGCGATATAAGAAATAAGAATATGTATACATCAAAATTGTGTACAAGATGAAATCTATTTTAGTTAGAATTTTTTTAAGGCTACTCAATCCTAAACTCTTATTATTATGCTTATATAAAGGGGTATAATATTTGATCTTGAAAATCTCACAAAAAATTCATAGAATATTCACAAAACAAAGATCAAAACATGTCTAACTCTTCATGACAACCAAATAGTCAAGAAGATTCACGAAATCCTTCGTGAAAATTAAGCTCAAATCATCCAAGTTAGTTCGAGAAATATACTACTAAGAACCCTCAAATCACGATGGAAATCAAGTTCAAATTATCCTAGTTTGAGAAATACGCCACTAATGACCTTCAAATCAGAGAAAATTAACAAAGAACTGAGAATGAATAATTGATCTATTTGATTTTTAAAATGTTTTTTCATAATTAATTGATCAAATATGTTTTTTTTTTCACCCTTGTCTTTTGTTGCACAACAATCTATACTCTTGGATAAATTTTTCTCCATCAATATTTGTAGCGTTTATTTAAATTATATACATAAAAAATTTAATATATTTTTTTTTTTGTGTGTGTGTTTATCGAAACATCAAAAAGAAATAAGAAAGAACATTTATATTTGGTCAAGTTTGTTGATGAATTTAATGTAAACATAATGAAAAGTTTGCTATGACACTAACCTATCAATGTCCTATCTCTCCTCTTTGTCAAAAGCAACAACGTGAAAAACCATGTGTCAAGAATATCCCTTTTTTCCTATTCATTTTCCTCATTATTACGTTATGCACCCTCCACCTCATTTCTATGTGCTTTCTATTCTATTTTGTCTACATTTCTTGGCATCATAATTTTTCATCAATCTCGGATGAAGTCAAAGATCGATTATTTTTTTGTTTTTGAGTATGATAAAATAAAGTAAAATAGTTCTTTAAACTGTCTACGCTTCTTTCATTTGTGAAGTAGCAGTTAGTCAATGCAACTTTCGACGCTCCTCATGGATCATCTGGAAACAGACGTTTTATGTTTTTAAACATAGGGGTTAGGCTGCGTACATCCAAACCTCCTCACCCCGCAATGAGCGGGAACCTTTCGAGACACTGGGGTATGTTGATGATGTTTCTTGGCATCATAAAATTTCAATAATTCTACTAACAAATAAGCACTAACCCCTTTTTTCCTTTCGAAAATTCTTGAAATATTATGTTAAATTTCGTGCCAAGTTAAAATTATACAAATAAAATAAAATGAAGGGATTAGTTTATAAGGCAAACAACATGAATCTAACTAGTTTAGGGGCTTTTATGTGCCTTTCAGTGAGTTTTTAAAATTATCAGATGAGTCATATTTTGATCTTCACGTACATATATTTTGGATATATGGAGTCAAAATTAAGTATAATTTGTCTTAAATTACTCTAATTTAATTTAAATGAAGATATTTAATCATATCTAAGTACGTACATTTAAAATTATTCTCTAGCTATGACACAATACCATAGATGTTTATAACATTCTAGTCATTCAGATGAACTAGCACTAGTGCATTATTTGTTCAAAAAATCTCAGTAGTACTTGTAACAATAGTTAATAATAGATGAGGACAGGCTAATCAATCAAGAGACAAATAGAAAGAGAAAAATGGAAGTTGGATTTAATTGGTGGTGGTAGCCCACAATTGAAAGTTTCTTGAATTCTTTGTTCACATGACAAATTCTTCTTACCCCTTTTTCCACAAATTTTCCTACTTTATATACCCCCTATCCTTATGTCTCTAACTTATAGAGAAGCCTCTTAGTAGTTACAAAGCAACTTCACTTCCTCTCCTTTTTCTTGAAAATCACTTTGTCATCTCAGTTATTTCAAATATCCATTTTCTATTTGAATATTGTATTTGTCACACCCCATTTAGTGCTTTTGGCTCAACTCTTTTCAATTCCCAAAAATTTGGCTGCTTTTGCACTTCTGTCATTAAAGATTGAATCTTTTTCCAGTTTTGTTACTAAAGATTAATCCCCAAATGGAGAAAGTTAAAGCTTGGGATAAAGAAACACTAATTACTGAGCTTACTCAAGGGAAAGAGTTTGTAAACAGGCTAAAAAGCCAGTTTGATCCTCTGGCTTCACCAGAGGAATGCGATTTACTTCTTCAGAAAATACTTTCATCACTTGACAAATCATTGTCCATTTTGAATTGGAAGGGTTTTAATGAAACAAAAGACCCTTTGTCTTCTTGTCCATCGATTGCTGACTTGAGTTATTTGAGGGATCAAGGCCGAAATAAGAAAAGGTGAATTAGTTTTAGACCTCAATTAAATCATTTTCTATGGTTTCTTGAAATTGAGACATTGGGTTTTATTGTTTGGATTTGCAGAAAGAAAATGCAGCAGTGGAGTAAACAAGTTAGAATATGTGGGACAGGGGTTGATAGTTTCAATCATGATGATGATTATAGTTGGAGAAAATATGGGCAGAAAGACATTTTAGGAGCTATTCATCCAAGGTAGAAGAAAAGAGAACCATCTTTCTTTTTTTGGTTGTTAAAACTATCTTCATATTATGACAGCACCCCTTATTTTAGTACTCGAACTTTGACGTAACTAGTAAAATTATTGTCATGTAATAAAAAAGTTATAGTTTTGAACTATGACAACAACGGACAAGATTACATATTACAAACCCCTGTCGTAAACATCCTTTGGTCCTTCCCTAGTCCGAACCCCTCCATAGCAAAAGCTTAGTACACCAAAATTTATATTTATATCTAAGATGAATTTTTCATTTGAAAATGCAGGGCTTATTATAGATGCACTCACAGGAATACACAAGGCTGCTTAGCAACAAAACAAGTTCAAAAATCAAAGGAAGACCCTTTAGTCTTTGAAGTCACATATAAGGGAATGCATAGTTGCAAAACCTCACAACCATCCATATTCATTTCTTATGAAAACCAAAAGCCAAATCAGTGTCAAATAAAGAAACAAAAAGTAGAAAAGTTGAATACTATCAAAGAAGAAACTGGTCCTTTCATCCCACCAAAATGTGAAAGTCAAAATACCCAATTCTTTGCCAATTCAATAGAGCCATCTACATCAGAATCCATGTACTTGTCATTATTGCCTACTCATGAAGAGGAGTTTGAGATTGGCAAGTTGTTACAGAGCTCAGAGTCGGATCCTATTGAGTTAAGCTCGACGCCAACTTCAGTAATTGATTTGCCATTCTATGCACATTCGGATTTATCGATGGATGGTCAACTTAGTATTCATGATCCTGACTTGATGATTGACATTTCTCAATATTTCGAGTAGTAACAAAGTCACAAATTCATGTAAGGTGTTCGTCATCATACCTAGGACTTGAACCTATGACTCAGAATCTAGTCATATTGAGTGTTTTTTTTTTTTTTTTTGACACTTAAATTTTGGAGTTGAGAGTGTCACCTACTTTTTGTACTATGTGTTTTTAAATTTGTTGGTGTTGTTAATTAGTAGAATAGAACTCTAATTGGTAGTGCTTACCATGAATTTTGACACCACTCAGTGGCTCTAAGCTTTGTCTAAAATATATCATGACAAATTAAAATATCAGCTAGCATTTCTTAATAGTGATACCATATGATATAGGATTGAGTTTAATCCTCTGTGATATTTTATCAGTATATTGATATACTATTCGTACCATATAGTTTTTGGCTCTTTTTTTAAGAAACAATTAAGAGAAAATTATTAAAGTCACAATCTTATTTATAAACTCCATTAATATATTATTTATGATAATTCATCGATATATTAATACCATATTGATATTATATAGAATGAGTTTAATCCTCTATCATACTCGATCTGCATATTCATTATAATTTCATTTTGACTTGCAACATCATTGCTTTTGTAAAATGCCTTTCTTCCTTGCACAACACACACAATCATCAAGTATCTGTTTCATCCCATATTGTACACAAAACCTTTCTCAATCAGCCTTTTTGATCCCCATTTGATTTCTCTCTTGGGATCTAAGAATCACAAATTTTATAAATGAATGAAAATTAAAAACATGAAAAGATGTAATGTATAATATATATAATGCAAGGTTGATATAACATGGTTGACCTCAAACTCTGTATAATTGTGTCGATAGTAATTCGCCATGTCTGCAGTAGAAACAAATGCGCTAGCACACAAATTGGCAGCATTATTCATGAAGAAGATATGAGCTTCACAAACATCGCACAATTGGAAGTTTTCCATTATGCTCTTGTGTTTCTCCTCTTGAGTCAACAATGACAAGAATATTGCATGACTTGAGATAAAAGGCAAGTATGTCCAACAGGTTTCATCCATTATATCTTTGTAACCACTAATCCCATCTTCCTTCAAAGGGGAGGCAGTATAGATAAGTCTCTTCACTGTCCCACTTTTAAGGCAAATCATTCCTATTTTTTTCACTCCATCAACTGTTCTATTGCTCTACTGTTTCATACTCCACATATATTAAAATGAAGAAGATACCTATTATTATAAATCAATTTAATAAAATTCCATACTTGAGATCCTTCAGAATGCAATAGAGGTGTAGCAACATGGAAAACAAATTCACAGCCTCCTAAAATTCATCTGCTCTATAAATGTCAGCTTCAAATAACTTTAATCTTTTATCTGCACCACTAAAGTTCTTTTGACTCATCCTCTGCAACTTTAAAATTGTATCCACAAATATATATAGACATATGTAGTAATTATGTTGTTCATCTCTACTTTTTTAGTAGTGAACGGAATTTTTGAGGAATCCGAGCAATATATCTTAGGAATGAAAGCCATACTCAAGTTCCTTAGGGTAGCATGAAAGTGAAGAACCAATGTAGCCTGCACCTCCTGTAATACAAACCTTGATGTTGCTTTTCATCTCCTCCATTTGTTGCTTTACTTCATACTCCTCACCCATTTCTATATTTGGTATTTGATTCAACTGATGGATAAGTGGAGCTTGTGGACAATATAATACTAGGCCCCATGTGTTTTCTTCCTAATGTACTATTATAGCATACAACTTTTTAAGTTAATAAATTAATAAACTTTTGAAAATACTATGGGTCAGTAAAAAGGGTCATTGAATAAGATAAAAATAATATATTTTCTAAAGATTCCTATAAAAATATATAGTCCCATTAATATGTCACAACTCCAAACAGTACGTAAGTGACACCCATAAAAATTCTTCGGTACTAGAACCAATACTATAACCTAACTAAATAATCTAATAAAAAATAAATAAATATTTGAAGACGTGGAAATAATTTTAGATTCACAATAACTGAGTTTCCATAAACTCAATAGAAATAGACTAACATAATGCGGAAAATAATTCTCCTAAAATCTAAAAGTCAATGTACCAAAATTCTATTTAAGTGTTCAATATAAGAGGATGCAACTCCAGAAAATCGTAACAATAAATAATCTAAAGTACCTATGTCCGAGAACAAATGGATAACAAGGATAGATTAATCCATGATAGGTCCGAACAAGTTAGTTCACCCTTGTATTTAGAAAACTCA
>JAOTQJ010000002.1:3463098-3481776 GCA_025642045.1 Solanum sejunctum | reverse complement strand
ATTTTCTAAAGATTCCTATAAAAATATATAGTCCCATTAATATGTCACAACTCCAAACAGTACGTAAGTGACACCCACAAAAATTCTCCCGTACTAGAACCAATACTATAATCCAACTAAATAATTTAATAAAAAATAAATAAATATTTGAAGATGTGGAAATAATTTTAGATTCACAATAACTGAGTTTCCGTAAACTTAATAGAAATAGTCTAACATAATGGGAAAAATAATTCTCCTAAAATCTAAAAGTCAGTATACCAAAACTCTATTTAAGTGTTCAATATAAGAGGATGCAACTCCAAAAAATCATAACAATAAATAATCTAAAGTACCTATGTCCGAGAACAAATGGATAACAAGGATAGATTATTTCATGATAAGTCCGAACAAGTTAGTTCACCTTGTATTTAGAAAACTCAATCATTTCCTAGCTGAGGTTTATCAACAACCGCCTGAAGATGATCTATACTCGACAAAGAAAGAGCAAGTGCAATATCAGTATACATAGCAATAGTGTATTGATAGGATCACACGGCTATTACAATTACAATAAATAAAAGAGAGAAGTATTAGATACACCCTCGAACTTGACACGAATTATTAGTTTCGTCTCTAAACTATTGATAGGCTTAAAAACATCTCTCAACTTGGTGAAGTAAGCTTAAATACACCCTCGAACTTAGCACGAATTATTAATTTCGTTCCTAAACTATTGATAGGCTTAAAAATAACCCCCAACTCCATATTTTTGTAACTGATTAAATTTTGATTTTAAATTTTGTAAAGCTTCATTTGCCACCATATTTTACAATCCCAAAATCTTCTTACGAGACTGTCATCCGACTATGAAATTTTAAAGTTGCCGGAAGTCCTATTGACACAAAAAAATCATAAACAAAATAGAAAAAGAAAGAGAATCAAACAATTAAAAATGAAAATGAAAAAAATAGATCTTGCTTTGAGATCGTCATTAGGGAGGAAACGTTAAATAAGAAGAGGAAGGATGTTTTAGTAGTTTGGTAATTAAAAGTTGCACGAATTTTTTTTTTTTAAAAAAAGAGAAAAATTAAGGATGATGTGGTCCCTTTTTAACCTTTCATACGCTTTAAATAAATTGTACCCACTTGTCATGTGGCATGGGAGGAGTGTAGCTAAGCCTAGTTCGCCAAGTTGAGAGCTGTTTTTAAGCCTATCAATAATTTAAGGACGAAACTAATAATTCGTGACAAGTTGAAAGATGTTTTTAATACTTCTTTCTAAATAAAATGTACACAAGCAATTATAACATGGTAACCCCATACACATATGGAAAAGTGGTTAGCGGTGGAGATGATTATCAATAGTGATGGATAGTAACGTGGAGGTTTTAGGCCATGGCAACAGATGATTGATGATTGTAAAAATGAGTAGTAGTTGTGTAGTTGTTGATGTTCATCTATTGGTGGTTGATGAAAGTGTAGGTAAGTCAACAATAATGATTATGCGACTATGACGATCGATAAAGATAATTGGTAACACTACTTATACATTTTCAATTAATTTAACATATAGTCATGCAAATTTTTTTCATTGTTGGATAAATGTAATTGATAAAACTGTTAGTAAAAAGTCATATTCACATCTGCTCGAGTAAGCTTTTATGAGCAAATAAGTAATTGTAAAATAAATAAGATAATGTCACTCAATAAACTAGACATAAATAATCATAATAGTAAACACAAACAATTAATGATCACTTCTAAAGAAGAAAATGAACTATGCAAAAAATGAGTAACACATGTTATTCATGAATGTTGTACCAAAATTTACAGTACGTGACATTATTATATATACTATAATCTTTCATGTCAGTATATATTAAATTTCAAATAATAATAATAAAAAATCTTTATAGTAAAGTCTAAGTAAACCCCAAGCCAAATCTCAACCTCTAGGCTAGGGCACAAAGCTTAACAAACACCACCTACTGATTTGGTGGCCCAAAAGTGCAGCAACTTTGGAATTTTAACGTAACAACATCAACATACCTCATTGCCTCAAAAGACTCTCGCTCGTTACGAAATAAGGAGGGGTCGAATGTACGCAGTCTAAACCCTATGTTTAAAAATATAAATCGGCTGTTTCCAGATGACTTATGAGGAGCGTCAAAAGTTGCATTTACTAACTACTACTTTACAAATGGAAAAAGCACAGACAGTTTAAAGAGTCATTTTGCTTTATTCCATCATATTCCAAAGCCAAAAAATAGTCAATCTTTGGCTCCATCCGAGATTGATGGAAAACTTTAGAATTTTAATTCATAATAAATAAATAAATGGAATTTAATTGAGTAGACATACACTAAAAAAGGTATATCAATTATTTTAGTGATTATTTGAAACTTATATTCCCTCAATTTTAATTTATTTGTCCTGATTCAATGTATGAGAGTCAAGTGAAACTAATATTTTAAACGAATTTAGATAAAACTTCTTTTGTTATTTTTTGAAATGACATTTATATATTTAAAAATTATATAATTATAATCAAGGAAAATATTCTTTTATTGAATTGTAATAGAGAGAGTACTATACATACAATAAAAATTACTTTTCAATAATTATATTTGAAAGTTAAATACTCTCCTTGTTAAATTTGTCCGACTTAATTTGAAGTACAAGAATGAAATTAATTATTATTTTATAAAAAATTTAAATATAATATTTAAATATTTAAAAATGATATAATTATAGTCTAAATTAATTTTAATTTAGGGATCAGATAAAAAAAATTGATCAAATTATAATATTTAAAATTATGCACTTGAATTATCAAAAAAGTTGAAAAGAGTGTGAACTAATAGGATGAATTTGAAAGTTTATGAGTTAGTAAGGAAATATAAATAAAATGAGAGGAAGTAGTTAGATTGCCTTATTTTTTTTGGTAAATTAATTAGATTCCATTATCATAACCAAATATTCACATTCCCATTTCAATTGAAAATTCTGGGAAAAAAAAAACACAGAACAAAAAAAATCAAGAAAAAGCAAAAAAATAAAAATAAAAATAAAAATATCTTCCTTTCCCTATTATTTTTCCAGAACAACATATACATACACCAAAAAATCCCCTACATCTTCAAATACGTCAATGGCAATTCCTCCATTTTTCTTTGAATTCTGATTCTCTCACACACAGACACACACACTTCAATCTGTGTTGCCCATTTCACACACCCATTTTCTTTCCCCTTTCGAGAATTATACTTCCCATATCTATTTTTTGAATTTTTTTTTTTATTGTCAAGATCCTCATCATCTTGCGGGAATGAAAATTGCCATCTTTGTTTCATAGAAACAAATAGGAAACTTCTGGGTTTTTTCTTTTTATTTTTTTTAGTTTTTTTAAATTATATATATATACTTAAGTTTTCATTTGGGGTTTGTTTATCTAATCCATCTCCATTTGAATCGCTTGATCAGGAAGTGCTATCATAGCGTTCTTTCTTTCTTACCCTTTTAGGGTTCCTTTTTCCCCTTTTTCATTTTTAATTATTTGGGGTTGAAATAATTTTTTTTTTTTTGTTTCATATGAAGTATTAGATTCTGTTGGTATTTGATTACTGGTGTTCAAGTTTACTTGCTTTTGTTTTTTGTAATTTAAGGTGTATTATTATTGGCTACCTTGGTTAGTGGAGTTATTAGTTTAGCAGAAAGGTTGTTAGATAGATATTGGAATTTAAAAAAAAGGTGAAAAAGAGTGGAATTTTAAGTATTTTTAGTGTGTTAAACCAAGTAGTGGTGTATGGGAGAGCATGAGGGATGGGCAGAGCCAAGTGGGCTATTGCCGAACGGGCTATTGCCCAATGCAGAACCAATGATCCGAGTCCTTGACTCGGAAAGATGGTCAAGGGCTGAGAAAAGGACAGCTGAGTTAATTGTCTGTATTCAGCCAAACTGGCCATCTGAGGAGCGGAGAAATGCTGTTGCTGATTACGTTCAGCGGCTCATTATGAAATGCTTTCCTTGTCAGGTTATCTTGAAATTTACTATTGGTTTTGTGTTGCTACATTCTGATAACAATAGCTGTATAGAAGTTACATATGCAATCTTTGGCTGATCCATTGTGATATGACCTAGTTTTCTCGAAATGTAAAATTGAATTCGCAATGACTTTGGTGCTTTAGTATATATTGGTTGAAACTTTGGCCAACATAAAACCATTTTAACTTATGAAATGACTTAATATCTTGTTCAAACTATAGAGAGAATTGTTCTACTTTGCTGAGCACGTTATGTTATCTGTGACCGGGAGACTAAATAGGAGTTATGTGAAGTGTTAAATGGGAGAGTAAATACAGGCTCTCAGTGGACTTGGGGATGTTTCGTTTTCCTTTCGTTTTTGATCAGAAGAGTTAAGTGGAATAGATATAAGAACAATAGATCGTTGATGAAGCTCAATGAGTTCTGAAGTGGTAGAATGGAAATGTATGTAGCAAGGTGGTTGAATAGAAGTATTAAGTGGACTGCTGGGTTGGAGTGGTTAAAAATGTAGCAATGCAATCAATAGAAGCATGTAATCATCACGAATGATTGACAGACTATAGCATGGCAAACATAGTTGTATCTCATTGATGAGGGAAAGTAATCATCTCTATGGTGATAAAGTCAATCGTTAGCATTGGTGTTTATGATGCAGTTGACTGATTCATTCTGGTTGTAAGCTTTCCTAGTAAAAGAAAGGTTTACTTAAGAGTTGCCATTCAATACTTAGTCCTCTTAACTTTTATTACTGAAAGAAAATATAATATGCAGCATTCTGTTGTGGCTTGCTATATGAGGCTTTTTGCTGCTAATTTGTTTTTTGTTGATCACCTTACGCCTTCCAGGTTTTCACTTTTGGTTCAGTACCCTTGAAGACTTATCTTCCTGATGGTGACATTGATTTAACTGCCTTCAGTAATAATCAAACTTTGAAAGATACATGGGCTTATCAGGTGCGGGATATGTTAGAGGAGGAGGAGAAAAATGAAAATGCTGAATTTCGTGTCAAGGAGGTTCAGTACATTCAAGCTGAAGTATGTCTTCTACACAACCCCCATTTAATTTGGAATTTGCATTTAATGCACTTTTAGTTTTGTTACCGAGGGTCTATCGGAAATAACGTCTCTACCTTAAGAATGTAGGGGCGTGGCTGCATAGACACCACCCTCCCTAGACACTACTTGTAGGATTACATTGGATATGTGTTGTTGTTGTGCTCTTAGTTTTCTTGCATCAGTGAATAGTAGGAACAAACAGGTGATGTCTGTAGGTTTAAACAGGTGATGTCTGTAGGTTTTCTTTTCTGCTGTGATTGGAATTGCACCCTGCTGACAGATTTAGAGCATCTTGCTCCATTTAGGGAGTTCTGTTCAGGTTTTGTCCAATTTTGAGAACAATAGATGGGTGAAAATAGTTTCTTTTGTTGTTTATTTTGGACCTGAATGGTATCTACATTCTTTGGGCCTTAAAGGAATATCATAAAGAAAATGAAGTCTACCATGATATCTGTATTTTCTCATCTTCTTCTGACCTTTGAGAATAAAAGCTAATGTCATGTTGGAAGGATTTCCTTTTTCCTTTTCCAATTTGTTAAGAGAAAGTCCAAGAATTTGATTGCCTTGTTCATATATCTTTCTTTCACATGATGATTTTGTATTATGGTAAACTTTCCATTCATCAAGCTACTAAGTCACACTATGAAGGTTTGGGAGAGAGTGGTGGAGTTGAGGGTGAAGAGGATCGTGACTATTTTGGAGAAGTAGTTTGGATATATGTCAGGTTTCTCAACTATAGAAGCTATACATCTCGTCAGGAGACTGGTGGAGCAGTATAGAGAGAGGAAGACTTACACATGGCGTTCATTGACCTAGAAAAGGCGTCAGACAAAGTCCATAGGGAGGTTCGAAAGGTGCTTGGAGGTAGAGGTAGAGATAGAGGTAGAGGAAGACCCAAGAAGTATTAGGGAGACCTATTGAACAGGACAAGACACAGTTGCATCTTACCGTTGACCTGACCTTAGATAGATAGGAATGTGTGAAGGACACAAATTAGGGTAGAAGGTTAGTTGGTAGGAGTGCGTTGTCTTGTTGTCCTTACTAGTTGTGGTAGTAGTAAGCTTGTAGTTTCTTGTTCTTCTATTCCTAGTAATATCAGTTGTTTTGTGTAGTTCGATTATAATATTATTTAGTTGTGGTACTATTTTGTTATTATTTGCTGATTTTATTACCATCTATTGTCTCTTGTACTTTCATTACATCTTTTTCTAGGCTATTTTTGTCTTGAGCTGAGGGTCTATTGGAAAAGGTTTTTTTATTGAATCATCATGGTTCTAGTATGAATTTGAGGTTTTAATCAATTCATAGGGTCTAGGCGTCTGGCCTCTCTACTTTAACTTTGAGGCAGGAGGTGAGATCTGCGTACACTCTACCCTCCCCAAACCCTACTTTGTGGGACTACGCTGGGTATGCTGGTATACCATTCATCAAGACATATTCAGTGGTCAAATGTAGTCTTGTCTGTGGCTCTCTTTAGATTTCATATGTTAAGAGTAGTAAAATTTAAGGAAGCATTTTACTCGTGCATTTATTTAAGACTCACCTGTGCTGCTTGATTGCCAATTAGCATGGCATATGTATCCCTTGATTGGTTTCTTAAATATCAAGAGCAGGAAACTGAAAACTTGTATTCCTTCATCAGCTTAGTTCATTGCTTTAAGCATGATGAGAGACGACTATAAAAGAGAATGTTGATAGATGTCAATCACAATGCTGTTATAGTGTTATTTATGTAAGCTTGGTTTAATGACGTCTTATTTTCCCCATGTTATATTTGTTAGTCTGTTTGTTTGTCTAATGGGATCTTCTTGAGCTTGTTGGGGGGCTTGTCTATCCTGCAGTTCTGTATACTATTGGTGTGGATCTTTCCATTTGGGGTCTTTAAATTTAATTTAGTTTTTCACTGATGTAAGTTTCATATTTTTGGGAACATCTGGTACTATATATGCTATTTCTTGCGCCTTGGGGACTTTCTCATGGTGATGACATTTTAGTTTCTGTGATGTTTTTGTAAGTTCTGAGTTATTCCCTCAATTTACACTGTTACTTGTCGAGGATCTATCAAAAACACCTTTCTATCCCGGACAGATAGGGGTAAGGTCGGTGGACATCCTATCCTCCCTAGATCATCGTGGGATTACACTGGGTAAGTTTTTGTAGTTTACACTGGGATTGAACTTGGTTAAAGAGTATATTATACTGTTGAGGAATTGGCTTTTTTATTTGAATTATTGAAATGTCATTTGGATTAGTAGCTAATAATTTAACATGAACAATCAATAATTTATTTTTATATTGGGGTCTTACTATGATACTTAGAGAAGTCAATTGCTGCTTAAGTTCTTGGTTGTTATACTTCACATTTCTTCATTTGTATTCTCTGCACCATAATCATTTATTCTTTATTTTTGTGTGCACTCACTTTTCATTGTTCTCTTCCCCTTTTCTATTGCAGGTGAAGTTAATAAAATGCTTAGTTGAAAATATCGTGGTTGACATATCTTTCAATCAGCTGGGGGGCTTGTGTACCCTTTGCTTCCTTGAGGAGGTATGCAGTTTCTTCTTACATCGTAAAAACCTGATATTTGATCCATAACGTTAATATACCATTTTATTTTCAGTTTCCCATAGAAAAAAAAAAGAAATGAAATCTTTACTTTACTTGTTCATCTTTTGTAGGTCGATCATCTGATAAACCAGAATCATTTATTCAAGCGCAGCATTATTTTGATTAAGGCGTGGTGTTATTATGAGAGCCGCTTACTGGGTGCTCACCACGGTCTTATTTCAACTTATGCCTTGGAGACCTTAGTTCTTTACATATTTCACATGTTCAACAATTCGTTTGCTGGGCCACTTGAGGTTACTAAGTTGAAACTTTTACTTTTTTCTTTTCCTATTATTATTATTTTTGTTTTGAGGTGTTCTTTGTGCTGCATGCATCATCTCTATCCTTCAAGGTTTTGTATCTATACATTCTCAGAAATAGTTTTATATTTATACTTGCAGGTTCTATATCGCTTCTTGGAGTTCTTCAGCAACTTTGACTGGGATAACTTTTGTGTTAGCTTGTGGGGACCTGTGCCAATTAGTTCACTTCCTGATGTCACTGGTAAAGATATGCAGAAGAGTCACTTTTAGTTCTGTTCTCCTTTACTTTGATGTGAGTTTATTTGTTAGCTCAAGTGTAGTTGGAACATGCAGCGGAACCTCCTCGAAAGGATAGTGGAGAATTGCTCCTCAGCAAATTGTTTCTTGATGCATGTAACTCTGTATATGCTGTTTTCCCTGCTGGCCAGGAAAACCAAGGACAACCGTTTATGTCTAAACATTTTAATGTGATTGATCCTTTACGAGTAAACAACAACCTTGGCCGCAGTGTGAGTAAAGGTACTCAAGTTTGAAAGTTTTTAATGACATCCCTTGTTGTTCAAAGTAGTTTCCATAATTTTATTTTTATTTAGGCATATGGGGTCTTAGCTTATGAGGGTTTACTTAAATTTAGTTGCAATTCAGTTTTTCTCTGGATTTCATTTTCTTAGTTTATAAAACTCATTTCTATCTGACCAATCCAAAAAGAATATCTACTTGTCTTTGGTTTATTTAATTGGAAGGTTTGTAAGCAGGGAACTGTACGGGGGTCCTTTCTCTTTCAATTCTGATGTTAGTGAAATGTATGTTCACTGGTCAATAGTTGATATTTTTCTTTATGTATTGTTCTTCTTGCTGTTTGCTCTTGTCAGTTCTGGTTACTGATGAATTGCAAAGAGATGCATTGAGAAGCTTCTTTATTTTTTGTTTTGGGTTGGTTGGGTGCTGGAAATCAATTTTCTTCCACTCCCTTTGTTACTGTCTTCCAATGATTTTGTTAAAATGTTTTGGGCATCTATCAATACTATTTTCTTATGAGTTTTAGTATGCTCCATGTTATGAAATGTAATTCTTTTGAACAAGCTGTGATTCTTTGGTAGTTTGAAGGTAGGTTTTTATTTTAAATTTCTGTCTAGATCCCTAGAAGAATGTTTGCTGGTGCCTTTGAAGAATAAAGAGTTAAAATTCTATTGCTTGTTGTCTTACGCAAAGTTCTATTGACTAATTATGACAGTATCACTCAATTCTAAAAGGCGCACTTATATGGTTCTTAGTACTTTGCACCGAAATGGGTTCTTAGCATGATTTCTTTTGCTGCTTCATGTGGATATATTTTTGTTCTTGACAGGTAACTTCTATAGGATACGGAGTGCATTTGGATTTGGTGCCAAAAGACTGGCAAGATTACTGGACTGCCCCGAAGAAAATGTCATTCATGAAGTAAATCAGTTCTTTATGAATACATGGGACAGGCATGGCAGTGGTCAAAGGCCGGATGCACCTGGGGCTGAGTTGTGCCCGAGATTGGCATCACCAAATGATCAACTTGACTCCGAGTACTTGAGGGTCAACTCTAGTGAGAAAAAGGTGAATGAAAAATCTTCTGCTCTTGATGTTGAGGTGGAAGGAACTGGATCACGGAATGTTTCCTCCCAACATGGTAATCGTTTAGCTGGAAGCTTCTCTAGAATGAATGATTTAGCTCAATCCTCTTATACTGAGAGCCAAAAGAGCTATGGAAATTTGAGCACCTCAAGGGGATCCGATCAAATGAAAAAGGAGGTCACTTCCTCTCAGGTTGTGCGGTCTGATAAAAATCAGAGAAATTTGAGATCTGATCAAACAGCGAATGATACACAAGGTAAGTATGTTTTTTCTAGAACGCGGTCTAGTCCTGAGTTGATTGACACATATGGTGAAGTTACTTCTCAAGGGAAGCGTGGCAATGCTCCGGAGACTGCAAAAATGCAACCTACTCCTTTTAGACAGGATGGCAGGAACTGGAGGAAGAATCAAGGACCTGAAAATTTAGCAAGCCAGAGTGGTCGATCAATAAATAATGATACTTCATCTATCAGACATTTTCCATCTCATCAAAGTCTTGATGCTGTCTCTGACTCCAACAGTAGATCAAATAGCTTTACCCAAGATGCCGGTTTAGATGCTCCAAGTGAAGAGCTTTCATATACTAGTAGTACACAAGGGATGCATCAGGATGAGCAAGATCTTGTGAACCTGATGGCATCTGCTTCACTCCATGGTTTTAATGGACAATTTCATTTGCCATTTAATTGGGCTTCAGCCCAACTGCCTTTACCTATCTTGCCTTCTGTTCTGGCTTCTATGGGATATAATCAACGAAATTTTCCGGGATTAGTTTCAGCTAATTTACCTGTGGTTGATCCTGCATTTTCCAATATGCAATATCCTCATGGTATGATTTCGCCCCACTTGAGTCATTACTTCCCAGGTCTTGGCTTGAGTCCAACTTCTGAAGACACAATTGACTGGAATAGTGAAAACTTTAGTTCTATGGATATGAACTCAGGTGAGGTGATCAAAGATATCTGGCACGAGCCAGATGCAGGTTCCAACATTGAATTTGACCCTGAAAACAGAAATTATGAAGCACCTCAATATGATCATAAGCCACGTGCAGTCCAGTCAGGTTTTGATTTTGTTCCTTCCTCCTGGGTAAGTAGCTCAAGTAATAGAGCTCAGCAGAAACATACAAAGGAAAGACGTGGGCCAATCAAGGAAGAATATTCTCATGATATTCAGTTTCAGGATGACAGAATGAGGGATATTTATGCTGAAGAAAGATTGGCAAGTTCAAGGTTCTCAACCACTGCTTACAGTAGCTCTGTGAGAAGCAAAACTTCTTCTGAGAGTTCGTGGGATGGTTCTTCTTCTAAAAGTACAAAGTCAACAAGGGGAAGACGGGGAAATAAAACAGGTGCTGCAGAGCCAGCCACTGGTTATGGAAAAGGTGAGATGATGTCTGACCATATCTCTGTCCAAGCTGAGGAGGATGATCAGGATGGGTACTCAGTTTCAAACATGGGTACTGAATTGGCTGAGGGAAGCCAAGTACCTCAATCTGTTATTTCCATGCACATTACAAGGCATCATGTGCCTGAGTACGAAGGTGCTCAGACAAGTGGATCTGACCCAATAATACCCATTGCACCAATGCTCATAGGGCCTGGTTCTCAGCAAAGAATGACGGATAATTCTGGGGTTATTGCATTTTATCCCACTGGACCACCAGTTCCCTTTCTTACAATGCTCCCAGTGTATCCTGATGCCTCAACCAGCCACTTTGGAAAAGAAGAATGCTTTGATAATCGTGATTCAGGCCACAACCTTGATCTGTCTGAGGGTTCTGATCACTCTGAAAATCTGAATACTTCCCGTGCTATTAGTGGAGCTACTTCTATAGAGGCATCTGGTGGAAATAAGTCTGATATACTTAACAGTGACTTTGCTAGTCATTGGCAAAATTTACAATATGGACGGTTTTGCCAAAATCCAAGGCATCCTGGGCCTCTTGTTTATCCTTCTCCTGTTATGGTACCACCTGCATACTTACAGGGTCGTTTCCCATGGGATGGTCCTGGAAGACCATTGTCAGCCAACGTAAACCTTTTTACTCAGCTGATGAACTATGGTCCTCGTGTGTTACCCATTTCACCGCTACAGTCTGTTTCAAATAGACCTCCGAACATGTTTCAACATTATGCCGATGACATACCGAGATATCGTAGTGGGACAGGAACATACTTGCCAAATCCAGTAAGAAAGTTGCTTTAAAATAAAACACTGTTTATTGATTGATATTGCTTTATTCATTTGTATGTTTGATCCTAGAAATGTGGTTGGAGTGGTACATGCTATATTATTATATGAAATGCATGCATAATACTTGTACATTTGTCCTCATTTGTTTATTAGCCTTTTTTGCTTCTTCAGATTCCAAGATTGATTTTTTGATCAATAAAAGCATCTCAATGTTTCACTAGTTGCTTTTCAAACAATAATTTTACGTTACTACAAAGAGATGCTTCTTTTTTTTTTTTGATTTGCACTGGGTGTCCGATTCTCTTAGAGCCCCGACTAATCTCGGGGGGTGCAGAGACCCTCGGCAAGGAGTTTTCCGCAAGTGTACCACGGTTAATTCAGGTTTTACCCAGTCTAATGGCCATCATAAATTGTTTGCACCCAGTGGGTTTCGATCTTGAGACCTTGAAAGGGAGCAAACCCCAAGGCTCAAGTCTATTGCCACCAGGCCAACCCCTGAGGGTTACAAAGAGATGCTTCTATTTCTTGTGGGATGTGGATATTATGCTTGTCTTGAGTTTACTAAATATATTAAAAAAAAAAAAAAAGAGTTGTGCTTTTCCAAGTATTAAGAGAGTATTATTTTGTAAGTGGAAAGCTCGCTCTACAGTGCTTTGACTTGTCATTCAATTGATGCCTAGGGGTGAAATGATCATTTGCCTATTCTATGTCCATGAAACTCACATACATTACCCTGGTCTGGTATCCCTAGTTGGTGAAACTAGATTTCATGTCTGTTGACAGTGCTTACTTGTGTTTTGCCGTATAAAATCCTCTTTTCTAAGGTGTATGGTAATGTCATTTCTAGTGGATATTTTACCTTTACAATTTGACTGTTTCTTCAGAAGGCTTCAGTCAGGGATCGGCATGCTCCTGGTACAAGAAGGGGGAATTACAACCATGACAGAAACGATAACTACGGTGACCGAGAAGGGAACTGGAATGCTAATTCAAAATCCCGTGCTGGTGGGCGCAACTACAACCGCAGCCAATCTGAGAAATTAAACTCAAGATCGGATCGTCCAGTGACCAGTGAGAGCCGAGCTGACAGGTCATGGAGCTCCTCTCATAGACACGACTCCTTCCCTTCGTATCAGTCCCAAAATGGTCCATTGCATGCAAACTCTAGCCCAAATGTCCCTCCCAATATGGTGTATGGTATGTATCCTTTATCATCAATTAACCCAAGCGCCGCATCTTCAAATGGACCTGGTGGCCCTCCAGTTGTAATGTTCTATCCATTCGACCATAATTCTACTTATAATAATTCACATGGAGAACAGCTTGAGTTTGGGTCTATGGGTCCAGTAAGCTTCTCAGGCACAAATGAACAAGCCCAGCCTGGTGATGGAAGTAGACTAAAGGGAGCAAGTGAGGAACAGAGATTTCATGCAGTCTCTGGGCAACGGTCTTCCCCTGATCGACCGTCTTCACCTCATTATCAAAGGTAATATTTTAGTTGGGTTCTAAAGAAGTAAAGATACATCGAACTAGTGATTTGGAGAAGTTCAGTAGAATCAATAGTATTTTACTTGTGTTTAGCTGTTTTCTTTTTTTTGCTTGTTATATTTATGTCGAGGCTGCTTCCACACATGGCTTGACATCTAGTTTCTCTACCTTGTTTTACTGGGATCATTGACTATAAAAAGTGTGGCAAAAGATGCCTATGATGAACAAAGTATCAGTTGGTGCTGCCTTCTTGCCAACGACATGCTTAACAATCGCTGTTTGAACTCAGAATAGAAGCTGAAGCACTTATAAACTACTTGTTTTGGTTTAATTGCAATGAAACTTGTTTTGGTTTGTGCAAATGGTAGATTAATACAGAAGGCCTCACATGGGTTTAGTAACCATGGCAAGTAAAATTAGATTTCATAGATTGTATATATTTCCTCTATATAGTTGCTTTCACAAAAATGACATACCTAGTGAAATCCCACATAGTGGGGTCTGGGGAGGGTAGAGTGTACACAAACCTTAACACTACCTCGTGGAGGTAGAGAGACTGTTTATATAGTTGCTTTTATCTTTTTCAAATACCCAGATATGAATTAGATAAAACAGATGAAGGTTGTAGGAAGTATGTTGTATTTCTAGCGTAGAATGATGCTCTGGCTAACTAAGTTGCACGGACTCTTCACTTTCAATGACCGTGTTGAATTCTCCAAAAATACACTACTTTTGGCGAATCCGACACGCGCCCACTGACACTTTTGAAGAGTTCGAGCAAAATAGCTGGCTAATAGGAATACTTTTAATTTACTGCCTGGTTCTTGGTGACACATTTTTTAAAGTTTGTCAATGCATCAGACGTCTCAGCGAGAGGATGTAATTGTTTTGGATGATCATTCTCTCAAAAAAATGTCACTTGATAATGCTGATTTTCATCCCTTTGAATATTTAGTAGGAAGAAGACTGAGAAGTGGTGATGGAAGAAACAATGGCAAGGCCTGGCATGTTACTCATCATTCTTATCCCCATGTTGGAACTTGGAATTGGGCTTTCGCGCACTAGCTTTTCATTCTTTGCTAGTAAAATGGTCACTTACATCTTGGTGCCTTGATTCAACGTAAGATGTGGAGTCATGATTTAGCGGAAGCAGCCCTCTTCAATGACGCCAAAGGTGAAATGTCATGTAGATTATTGACATATTGTAACCTCATTAAATTTAGGGTTTCAACTTGTTATATTAGTGTTACCATTGGAAATGATTTCCCAGGTAATGTACAAGAATTTTGTTTTACAGATGTAGCTTTTGTTCACTCAGGATTTCGACAGTGTACCTTGGTGAATTTAATAGACGAAAGATCAGAATTCATTTCAATCACAAGTGATCTTTTCTGGTAAGATTTACTTCTACAAAAAAGAATTTACATTTTCAATTCGTGAACTGAGACCTCTAGTTATGAATTAAAACAATTCAACCGTCAACTACAATTGGTCGTCAAGCTTTTCGTTTTCGTGATGATCGGGGGGAGAATTTCGGCAAACAGGGCAGGTAGGCTTCATCTTCAACCACTCATCAACACACTGGGCATGGAAACAGTGTTGGCACGTAGGTATAAGCCTGATTGATTCTCCAGCACTGTACTCAACTAGGCAGATTGGGCAAGTCAGTGCGTTAAGCCCCGGAAGTCGTAGACTTTCTCCGAGGACTACCTACAACAAAGGCGAATACAATAAATCCAGGTACAAAAAAGAAGAAAATATGAAAGACTTCTCATGTCCTCGGTAATCTAAAATTGTGACATGTCCTATCTAATTATCACCTTTCCCTACGTCTACCTCTCACACCTTCTTACCGAGGTGTTGTGCCTTTTCTTGTGCCTACTATAACCAATCTCCTCTATCTCTTTATTGGGGCATCTACACATGCATGCATCTCCTTTTCACATCTTATTCTTCTTTCATCTTTGTCTACCACAAAGGTTACTCCTACCTTATCCTAGATACCTCATTCTTAATCTTATCACCTTTAGTATGCCATCTCAAAAGAAATAGGAGAAGCTTGTACACGAGGGACACTCTCTTTTGAGATACCACCTAATTCCTACATCATAAATTAATTTCAAACAACCAATAATAATAATCTAAAATAAATTTACAGAAGTTGTTCTAGATTCGCCTTCTGATTACCTTTTGGTACGATTGAATCGTGCAATCATCAAGGCCCGAAGTATGTACAGATACTATCACGGAGGCCCGAGGCAACGTTGATGTTGCCTCGAGAACTTGGAGTTGGCGCCGACGACGAATGGCATCGAGATGCAATCGACAAGCTGTACATACTAAACAGAAGAGGGATGGTACAACTAGGCAGATTATAACCATTAGGACAAACATAATGTTTGCACGACTAGACATGTTTGTGAAAAAACAAAGACCTCAATAAATTAAAGTTGCCAATGCCAATTTTATTTGTGATATGACAACAAAACTAGAGAGAGCATGCCACTCAATTAATAACTAGATTTCCCAAAATGTTACTCCCCCAGTCTTAAATTATCATCACATTTTAAAAAAAATAATTTGACTATTTTGAAGTTAAAGTTGGATCGGGTAAAGGATGCAGCTTTTTTTAATTTTAATATGATGAAATCAGATTTTAAAATATTACTTGTTAAAATTTTTATAGTTTGATTTTCGAAAAGTAAAATATGATAATTAATAAGTGGAGGAGGAACTAGATAGTTATTAGGGGTGGAATTACATTCACCTGAGGGTGGTCAGAGGAACATTCTTCATCGGAAAATTTTTTCGAATATAAAGGTTAAATATACATATTCTGATATATACCAATTGTTGAAAACTCTTGATACAAAAATCACCTACTAATGTTCTAAAAAAATGAATACTCTTAACGAAAATGCTGGCTCCACCACCGATAGTTATATGCACTTGGTCAATTTGTGGTTTTGTCTTCTACTAGCCAGTTGATAATATAATTTACTTTATTTTCTTATTATTGTGTGAACTGTGAAGCAATCTATTATACATATATCACTGTAATATCTATTAATTATAAGTTGACATTATGTTTTAATGTATTTCTTTTGTACTAAAGTCATAATATGATCATCACGTACATCAACATTTTGAGCCAAATCAATCCTGTTCAACGTAGTTTCTAATGAATGAAAGTTCTTCTTAGCTAATTGCTTACGTTTTTATATAAGGTGGTCATACAATTCAATTTTAAATATACAAGTTTAGCCTTTAATTTTCCCTTAACTTTCTGCCTTAATTTTTAAATCTTGCACTTTATTTTTACTTGTTACTGTTTGACTTAATATACTCATTAAGAAAAATAATTATTGATATAAGTATTTGAGTCAAAATTTTGGAAAATGATTCGTAAAATAATATTTAATGCTAAGGGTAAAATATGAAAAAAAAATAGTTATCTTTTCTTGATATGTCAAAAGTTACAAATAAACTAAATCTTTATTTTAGGAATAAGTTTTATTGTAAAAGTGAACGAAGAAAGTATTTAATACGTACAAGCGGAAACTAATTTAGTGAAATTGAGTTCTTATAAATTCCTTTTGTTCATCTTTTCCCATAATTGATTAATAATTTTGTAAACTTAACTATTTTGAAGAAATGGAGGAGCCATTATCCATTCATATTCATGAAAGTTCTCTGGATTTTATTTTTAGTAATCAAATATCTGATAATGCATTCATCAAGGTAAGGTAAAGCTAATGAATATCACATGAGGTGCAAGGGCTTTGGCCCTTTTTTCTCAGAAAATTTCACGTACCTATTCGTAATGAGCCCGCTAAGAGGTTCAGTAGGCCCGATGGCGTCAGACGACATCCGACAACATTTTATGAGCTCAAGAAAAGAAATCAAGTGATTTTTGGAGTTTTCCCAAACTGTTAGCCCATAGATTCGGGGGTGCCGCGCTAGGCCTAATTTTCCTAAAATATTCCACGTACCAAGCCGTAACAAGCTCATTAAGAGGTCCAGTAAGCCCGGTGGCATCAGAGGCCCCAAATAGAATTTTATGGGCTCCGGATCAGGAAACAACGATTTTTGCAGTTTTTTGTTGGGTGTTAGCTCATGAATTCTGGGGTTGTCGGGGCTCCAGGCTCATTTTTCTTGAAATATTCCAACTCGTTGGTAAAGAGCTCACCATGAGTCCCAGGGCCCATTTTTCTCGAAAAATTATGCCAACCCGCCCGTAACAAGACCGCCAAGAGTCATAGTAAGCTTGGTGACTCCTGATAGCATTTTATGTGCCCAAAAAAGGAAATAGGCGATTTCGGTAGTTTTGCGTGGGTGTTGGCCCACAGATTTTGGGGCTGCTAAGGCTCCGGACTCATTTTTCCTAAAACAAAATATACCGACCCGTCCGTAACGAGCCCACCAAGAGTCTTAGTAGGCTCGACAATGCCGGACAACACTTGGTAGCATTTTTTGGGGTCTAGAATAGAAAATAAACGATTTTAGCAATTTTTCATGGGTGTTAGCCCACGAATTTTGGGGATGCTAGGGCTTCGCACCCATTTTCTGGAAAAATTGTACCAACCCATCCATAACAAGCCTGCAAAGATTCTCAATAGGCCCAACAACACCGGACGACACATAGTAGCATTTTATGGGCTCGACGACACCGCAGGACGCCCGGTAGGTTTTTATGGGCCAAGCAACAAGAAACTGGCGATTTCAGTAGTTTTTCGTGGGTATTAGCCCACGGTTTATAGCGCTGTCCGGGGCTCTGGCAAACTTTTCTGAAAAATTTGTCTGACCTATCCGTAACGAGCCCAACAAGAGCCTCATGTGGCTCGGCAGTGTCGCAGGACGCTTGGTAGAATTTTATCGGCCAAGCAATAGGAAATAAGCTATTTCAGTTGTTTTTCGTGAGTTTTAGCCCATGGTTTATGGCGCTGCCTAGGGCTCCGGGACAACTCTCCCAAATAATTACACCGAATCGTACATAACGAGCCCGAAAAGAGCCCCCGATTACTCGGCGGCACCGCATGACGCCTAGTAGTTTATAGGCCAAGCAACAAGAAACAAGCAATTTTGACAGTTTTCTTGGATGTTACCCCATGGTTTGAAGCACTGCCTGGGGCTTGAACTTTCCCAAAAAATTACATTAACTCATCCATATTAAGCCGCGTAAGAGCCCCAGGTGGCCCCATGGTGCTGCAGGATGCCTGGTACGTTTTTATGGGCCAATAGGAAAGAGGCGATTTGGGCAGTTTTTTGTAGGTGTTAAACCACGGTTTGTAGCGCTGCGCAGGGTTCGGGGACAACTTTCTTGAGAAATTACACTAAACCATCCGTAGCGAGCTCAGAAAGTTCCCCAAGTGTACCGACGACGGCGGAGGATGTCTGGTAGGATTTTATGGGCCAAGCAACAGGTAATATGTAATTTC
>JAOTQJ010000002.1:3363858-3422315 GCA_025642045.1 Solanum sejunctum | reverse complement strand
CCTGGGGAAATCTCTGGACCATGGAGAAAGATATGGAAGAATAAAGTGCCAACTAAAGTGAGATGTTTTACATGGCTTGTGGCTAGAAGAACATGCCTAACTCATGAGAAGCTACAAAGAAGAGGCCTCCAAATAGCTTCCTGGTGTTCATTGTGCAATGAGACATATGAGACCAGCAACTATCTATTTCTTCATTGCAATTTCACTACTCAGCTATGGGTCCTAAGAAGAACCAATACAAGCTGGACAATGCCAGAACACACAGCTGACCTTCTTAGTTGCTGGGTGAGGAGAGGGGGGAGTAAAAGTTAGAAGAAATGGTGGAGCATGATACCTTCTTGTATATGGTGGACTATCTGGGGAGAAAGAAACAAGAGGTGCATGGAAAACACTACAGAATTAGTACAAAAGACTAAATGGCTTTGTATGAAGACTTTCTTTTTTTGGGTAAAGAGGAGAGGGTATAGAGGATGCTGGACAGATCTTGGATTTTTTTTCCTACTTGTAAGCTTAGTAGCAGCAGTTCTTAAGTCTGTTTTTGTTGGGCTACTGATGTAAATCTTTTTGTTGGTTGCCAGCATTCCCTCATTGCTGAAGAATATAACTTTACTTTATCAAAAAAATGTTTATATTTGATTTTAAACATTAGAACTGGCTTTTGACTTTCCTCTTTAAAGTTTGGGTGCAGATGTGATATATGATCCATTGTGCCTACCTCACCTTGTTCGAGTCCTCGCGATTCTTTTGAAGCGGGAAGATCTAAACCTACATCCTTTGAATAATGGCTGCAAGGACTACTGTCCACCTGACCAGAGATATTTTGAAAGTAGAGAAACGAGTTCAGCAGGTACCCTTGATGCTTATGTCGGGAAAGAAGAAATAAATGGTGATTCTCATGCTCAGCATTTTTCACCTGGATTAGGACAAGAACCTGTTGCATATATTGCTTCAGTAATTCGCTCTATCGACACATTCAATTATTTCCTTTCGTTGGCAGAAAAAGAAAACTTAATTGTATCCGACATCACAGAAACGATGAAGCCAGTTGACCTGCTTCCTTACCTAAAATCATACCCGCGATCTAGCGTAAGGATGCTTAAAATTTCATATTTTTGCAAATAAAGCTACTATGAAATCTCTAATTGATTGCTGCAGGTGAGAAAATTGTTGAAGATGCTGTAACAGTAGATGAAACCTTTTATTTGAGGTACAAAATAGAAATTCCTTTTTATTTGATTTGTTATGAAATCAATCATACGTCAATTCCCTTTTTCATTGTCTTGAGTATCGACTGCACTTGAATTCTAAGCTTCATGTTACTCCTTTTAAGTGATATGATATGTTATTATACTCTTCCTTTTTCTGATGGTTGTGAATGGCTGACTTGTTTATCTGAGTTTTGATATTTTGAAGAACTCAATATTCTTATTGGAGAAAATTTCACACATTTATATCAATATCAATATTATTATAAAAGTGGAAACATCAAAATTAATAAGTTGATCTCTATACCCATTTAAATAGCTTAAATATCCTATATATAATAACTCTATAGTAATTAAGAAAGGAAAATAGTATGATTTGTTGTGTCTTTTGTAGTTAGGCAAGCTATCACTATGTTTAGTAAAACCTCCCTTCCAAAATAAGTATCATCTTAGCCAAAAAAAATAAGTCCCAAAATAAGTGTCCCCTTAGAAATTCAGGAAGAAATTTAATATGTTTTCCAACTATATCCTTATACTTCATCTTCTTAATAGTGTTCAGTATCTACTCTGGCTAAATTCTTTTATTAAAATAATAAACATACTTTTAGTTTCTATATATGGAAATGGTTCATTTGATTTGAGTATCGTAATTACTTATTGGTACAAGTGAGCAGGCAGTCTAGGCTTAGCAATAGCCATCAATGGCTTAGCTTTAGGCATAGTCATTCCATAAACCTCATTTGTATCAATATCTTCATGTCTTACTCCATTTGGTGGACTCCAATCATAGCAATGAAACAACCTAGCCAATGCCATAAGCACCAATTTCACACCCAATGGTGCACCAGGACACTTCCTTTTTCCCGCACTAAATGGCAAAATCTTGAAATCTGGACCATGACTTATCTCGACTCTACTAGTAGTAGTCATCATGTAGCTGTTTTCATTATCAGTATTATCATCATTTGGTGGCAAATGTCTCTCTGGCCTAAACTCATCTATGTTGTCCCAAATCTTGGTGTTCCGGCCAAGACCATGCGTGTTGATGAACACGCGTGTCTTGGCCGGGATGTAATAGCCGTTGATCTTAGTATCACGTGTTGATTCATGTGGGATTAGGAAAGGGCCCGCAGGGTGCATTCGGAATGTTTCTCGTACTGCACAACGGAGGTACTTGAGATTGATCAAGTCGGATTCGGTTACCATCCGATCCGACCCAACCACTATATCGAGTTCTTCCTGGATCTTCTTGAGGACAAGTGGATGCCTTATCACCTCAGCCATTGCCCATTCATTGGTCACAGCAGAAGTGTCTGTGGCTGCAGCTATCATATCCTATAATTAAAAGAAACAAGTTAGTCAAAAAGGAAAAAGAAAAGAACTAGTAAATCTTTTTTTACTAGTTCTAGATTGAGGGATAAACCACTTCCTAATAAAGCGATTCCACTAGGAGTTGAACCTGAGAGCTTTAGTTAAGAATGAAGAAATATTTATCACTTCACCATAACATTTCTTACTCGAGCTTATAAATCTCAGGGGTGGTAGTAGTAGTTGTATACCAGATGCATATGTTGGATGTAAGTAGTTTGAGATTGATGCATAGGCCTATTAAATAGTTAGAGAGTTGGTATATATAAAAAAAATAGACCTGAATTAGAGCTTTAATCTCTACATCATCCATGTTTTGTTTTCCATTCCCATCTCCTTCATCTTCTCCTGGTAGTGACAATAAAACATCCACAAAGTCCATTTCATCATCATCAATATTATCATTTTTATTACTTTTCTTCTTTCTATGTTCTTCAATTATTCTCATATGAAAATCATCAATCCTTTTTTCCACATCCCTCATTTTCTTCTCACAACCATAAGGATCAATCCACCTCCACAAAGGCAAGTAATCACCTAAATAAATCACTCCAAGTAACCAAAATAACTCATGTGTTACATGCATAAATTCCATTGCTTCTTGTGGCCCTGCTGATTCTGCCCCAAAATATTGTTTCCCTAACAACATCCTAGTCACATTATTCATTGAAAATCCACCCAAAATTTCCCTCAAGTTAACTACCTGTCCTTTTTGGGATTTGTCCCAAACTTCTTTAACTAGACTTTGTGCTTCATCTGCCCTATGTTTTGCAAATGATTCAAGCCTTTTAGTTGTTAACAAATGTTCCATACATATTCTTCTCATTCTTTTCCATTTGGCGCCTAAAGGAGCCAATGCCACATCTCCACAACCATAAGCTAGATGAACGGCAGCAAGAGTTCTTGGTCTAGATGCAAAAACATCGTCTTGTTGTACAAGGATTTCTCTTATGATTTCTGGATCATTGGTAGTGATGGCATCAACATTACCTTTCAAAGAAAGCAGAGACGGAGTTAGGATATCAACTTTATTGGTTCGAAATATTCCAACTATAAATTCCAAATGTTGCTGAATTTGATTAGATAAATTAATATTGTGTGTATACATATTTATATTTGCACATATATATATGTAGGTATAGGGGCATATTCAAAATAAGCTGTGAGTTCATTTGAACTCATAGATTTTGGTAAATTATGTATGTGTTAAAAGATTCATTGAGTTGCAACATCCATAAGTGAATCTCCAAGTCCAGGATACTTGAAGTAGTGACTATTTGTGAAATTTTTTTCCAACATTACCTAGCCGTAGGTAGACCAATGGCCCATATTTTTCGCAGAAAGACGCCATGTCTCGATGAGGTAATTGGCCTAACTGAAAAAGGTTGCCTACAATAGGCCATTGTTTTGGACCAGGAGGGAGTCGATTGATCTCTCGTTTCGACTTCTTGATGAATGAAAAATGAAGTAGCTTGGAAATAAGGTAAACGCCAAAAAGGGCTACACTATAATTGATCAAATTAAGAAGATATGTGCAAAGAAGGACAATAATAAAACTAGCCGAGTCAATCATCTTTAATTATTTGTCAAAAAGAAAGAAAGAAGTTTATGGAGCCTTAATAGGGAAATATGTTGTTTTATTCTAATATATAATCTTTTTCGAGCGATTAGGAAGCCCATCATCTTGAAATGTTTCAACTATATGTATTAATTTTGTACTCACACTTTTTTGCTTCCTCAATTTGCACATTATGTTTGTAGTCACATATTGGGTGTGTACGGATAAACTTCCGTTCTTATACAATAGCTTGTAAATTACATAGGAAAGATAATTAATATTAGACAAGTTCAGTGTGACGAGCTTGTTTCAAAAGAGTATGTTTTTATTCCACATCCATTTAAGTTTGTTGGTCTTATTTTTTGTTTTAGTCCGTTTAAAAAGAAAATATTTGTTTCTTATTTCGACAATTGTTCAATTGTAACTCTCCATATGAAACCTTTAAGACTATACCACTAAAAATTTATTTTGGTACATTACTATAATATAAGATCATAAAATTTAAAAAAAAATTATTATTTAAAATTTTATGTCAAATTAAATTACACAAATAAACTAAAATGGTAACCTTTCATATGACCGACAATTTTGACTAACAACTCAATTATAATTATTTGTATAGTTAAGCACTAAAGTAAGCTAGTCAGGCTGAACCTGGGCCAGCTAAAATAAACTAAACCAATAAGGGTTTTTATGTAAATGTATCAAACAACATCGGAATCTCACAAGGGATTTGACGAAGATAAAATATATATAAATTTTATCAATCCTCGAGGTAGAAAAATTATTTTTGAAAAATCTTTCTCAAAAAAATACCATAATCTAAAAATAAAGTAATATAATATTCATTTTTTTTTAAAACGAGGAGAGTAATATTTAAAGTTAAGTACTTAAGTCGAACAGATGAATAAGTAGTGTGGTCAAATTCCTTGATTGATGAGGACCGTACTCTGTTCACATAAAATGGACAAACTTTTTCACGTATGGTAGGACTGAAAATTTGAAAGGACCCATCACTATTCGTAGAGTAGGTGAAAAAAAATCCAAGCTAACTTGTCCAATTCTACCTTCAAAAAGCTGGCATTTTCCATTATGAAATAGAATCCAAGGATATACATAATACATCACACAAAAAATGTTGCATATGTTTAATCAAACAAACAAAAAAGTCAAATTTGTTGAAAGTTTATTGAGAATAATTTTTTAATCAAACAAACAAACAAGTCAAGTTTGTTGAAAGTTTATGGAGAATAATTTTTCTATAAAGTAGATATAAGGCTTGCCTCTTCTCGGTTGGCCAAAACATTTGGTTTAATTATTATGTTGTATTTTTTAAAAATTAATTTGATTATTTTTAAAAATCAAATTCATTTAATATTTTAAAATAAAAGTTATATGAAAGCAATGAAAAGACTTTACTGCACGAAGTGATGTAAAGGTGTCTCCTTTTTTTCCCGTGAACAAAACCATAAAAAGTAGCCCAAAAACAGAAAATAATTCTTCATTTTCCTCATCCATACACTTATCACTTATTTCTATTGTCCAATGATGTCTATAGAGGAAAGCAATTCCACCACAAATCTTGCTCTATTTTTAACACCACCATCCATGAAACTGAAGTTTCCACCTCATGATCATCATCCATCAGGCGTATTAACTCCACCACTTCATACTTGTTTAGCTTCTGTTCCTTTCAAGTGGGAATTACGTCCTGGTAAACCCAGGCCTTATTGCACTGACATTATTATCATCAATGACCAACCAAAGTCCTTAGAGCCACCCCCAAGACTTTTCCTCGACAAAATTACCAAAATACCCTCCTCACCTGAGAGAGGGCAACTTGGTACTTTAGTACTTTACAAGAATGATAATACTAAGAAAGTGTGTAGAAGAGGTCCTTATTGGTGGCAGCGGCTTGTGAAGCGACGTAGTAACAGGAAGGGAAGTGGTGTCGGTGGGGGTAGTTTGGTCATTTTGTCGTCCTCATCCGATTCTGGGAATGGACTTGAAAGAAATGGCAACTTCTCCAGGTCTCACTCTCACATTTTGGTAAGTCTATTCAGTTTTTTTTCTTATTTTTAAAAAAAACTTTTTTTTAACAATAATAAAATTTGGAAAAGACAGTATATGCAAATTTTATCAGTATTTCAACTCAAAATGTATTACGTAGGCTAATTTCATATTCTCTAATTCTTTTTTCATTTCCTTTTAGGATCTTTTTTAATATTGATTCATGTCTAAAATCTACAGGCTTCTATATATGAGGGTCTGAAGCAAGTCATACCTTGGAAGGGCAAAATGTCAAAGAAAGAAGTGCTCATTAAAACTCAAACATGAAATGCTTTATCTAGTAATGTTCTAAAACTCTATTGTCATATGTATGTGACATATGTAGTACAAAAGCATGAATTTTAGCCATTATCTCTTGTAAATTAACTTAATATTGTCATGATGAACTTTTTTTAGAGTTAAATGCATAAAGAATGGTAAGGAGGTGTAACAAGTAATAATAAATATTAGGAGAGTAAAAATACTAATTACACCGATAAGAAACTAAACATCGCTTAATTGTCTTCATTTTTGACTTTCATATGTCCTTGATAATATAAAGTGCGTCAAATCTTGTCTAATCACCTTTTCCTCATATTTTTTTGGCTTACCTCTACCACTTCTAAATCCTACCATATACAACCAACTTCTCACACCTTCGAAATGGGGCACCGATATATATGTCTACACATGACATGCTTAAAACATCTTAACCTTACTTCTCATATTTTATTCAACAGATAGGTAATTCCACATCCTGTCGAATATCCTAATTTTTAATCTTATCTCCTCTCATATAATTGGGTACTGGCAAGTGAATAGACAAAAAGAACAAATGAATCAACTTTCCATGCTAGTATTAATTTGATAACATTTACTATATTTTTTTTCATTCCTATTTATCATTTCTACCAAATCAATTTATTAAAACATGTCTTTCATATACCCAAAAATTTGCAAAAGAAAATGCTGAAAGATGAGATTCGAAGCTCCAATATTCCCAAGCTATATGGGGCGCTTAACTAAAACAACAGAATTTCTTAATCAAGTTTGGGCTGAACCCTCGTGAATTTGTTTTTGGACATCTCTCAAAAAGTCTTATATTAATGGAGTTGGTGAACATTTATATATTGCTATATTTTTCTTTCATTTGAAGACGTGGGTGGGATGGGTTGCACATCCCCAACAATTGGTACTTGTCATCTTTCGCTTGTGAGCAATATGTATCAGGTAATATGTCTACCAAGATTAGGATAAATGTAAAGAAATTAATCATTTTAGTGTTTCTGGCCTTTGTCGAAATTTAAACTTGAGATTTCATGATTTTCAACCTTACGACCACTAAGTCACACTTTTGGGTGTCTATATTTGCTTAACCCTACCTGCATCTGCCCACTAATAATCTATAAAACTAATGTAGCTTGGCGTAAATACACCAAGAGTGCACAATGCAAGTTTTTCTCTTTAGTTTACATACATACCATAAGAGATCGTTTGGTTCATGGAAGTGTGAGAATGAATTTATTTTTTATTGGTTGAAGATATAAAATTTATATTTTTAATTAAAAAATATATTATAAATTTAATTTTGATTCAACCTTATCTCATCAAACTTTATTCATTTTTCAAATAAAATAAACTAATCTGAAAATTATAATCTCAAAATAATTTTATCCGCGACCCAAATTATCCTCAAAGTTTCTCATCATAACATTTTCCTCCTGACTGACAAGTGCTTAGCACGAGCACCTGACTCATTAGAAATTGTCACCAACAATTCAACTATATATAAACTTTGACAATGTATCTCTTTGGTAAGTTGTGACTCATCACAAAATAAAAAAGAAGGAATTAATAAGTAACAAAGAATTCTCCAATAAATTGTTTTGAATGGTGGGTGGCATTATTCTTGGGGAAAGAGTGCCACGGACCAACACTTGAGCTTCTTCAATGCACCTAAAGGGAATGTACTAGGGAAATACTTTTTGATAGTTGCTTCAAATAAATGTAAAAATCGATATCCAGTAAGCCAAATTAATCATTAAGTGAAATTATCGTTCCAAGAGAAAGGTGAGGAAGAAGACCTCAAGACGCAAGTGCAAAGCAAAGCTTAGACTGAAAAAATTTCCTAGGCCGACTTGATAGATTTGAGGCGTTTTAAATATTATAAAATATCATACTTATGTCATTTAAATGAAGATTGACCATATGAGAATCTAGTGGTTGTCACAATTCCAAACGGGTCGTGAATGGCACCAATACTAATTCTCTAGTGGGAGAATCGGTGTAATGATTAGTAAGTTTAACTAACTCCGAGTAGCTGACATTTAATTGAGTTAAACACTTTTAGTTCAAAAGAATAAAAGTGCCAAGGTGAAACTCTATATTAACCTGAATTTCATCGAACAGTCTTGATGAACACCATCTTGATTAATTCTCTCTATAAAATCTTAGTATATGTGATATTGTTGATTGTTGCACATGACCAATTGGTATTTGTAAAAAATCAAAATTTTATCAATACTTTTTCATTTCTTCTGGAAATAAGTAACTAATAAATAAATAACTACATACAATTTATAAACACTCAGCTTATTTTTGAAAAATTTGATTCCTACCTAATTGATCTTTATATTTGACAACGACTGCATTATACTTCAAAGTCTAGTATATACACACATCCAACAACTCAGAACATGTCCCGAGGAAAGTGGAAGGACAAAAGAGTGGTTACAACCAACTCTCAATATTAGGACGTGAAGTTTTGGCAGGTAACATGGCTATAAATATTCCTTTACTTTCTCATGGAGGACATTCATATTGCAATTCCTTCTTTAGGAAGGCCTCTTGCTCAAATGAGTATTCCACAAATGTCTAATTGACATAGTTTGAGATACTCATTTGGGCAAAAAGTTTTGCTAGGAAGGTTAAGGACTTTGGGACAGGTATACAAAGTCGAGGATTCTTCTCACAGGAAGTCATATAATTTTTTTTTACAATCTCAAAGTTATTCAACTATAAATATTTTACCTATAAAGTTATTCAACTATTGATATTTAAAGTCATCCAAATAAATTTTTTCATTAAATTTTGTTTTTGAAATACAATATATGACAACTAAGGTTTTTAGTAAAAGGTTCTCGATCTTCTATAGAATGTCAAGGTTGTAGTCTGTGGACGAAGGAACTTCATCCACTTTATCAGAATGTTTTACAATCGATAACACTATAATCATTGTTATTGTAAATTTGTTTCCTCTATCAAGACTCGTAAATCCTTTAAACTAGTAATTTCTAGTCCAATCTTGCTAGCTAGCTAGCTACATATACTATTATATGGAAAAAAGTACATACTAAATACTCAAATATTATATGTAATTGCAGAGATCTTCTTCGCCAGCTGAGGAATCCCCCTCCCACCAATTGACCATCGAGAGACAAATAGTGTAGCAGATGCGCTTGTCAAGGAAGGTGTAAGGGTGTATAGTTCAAACTCCCTTGCTATCCTACCGTCCTCCTTTTTTTTGTCCAAGAAAAAATTGAAGCTGACAAGAAAAGGAAGTATCTTTTGTGAGATTAAAGCGACAGTCTGCATGCAATAATATAGCAATGTCGACATTAACTCTTGATTGTATAGGTTCTAGTAGTAACCCCCTTCCCTTGGAATGCACTAGTAGGACAAGCGATCTGCACTACCTTGTATTGATGCATATTAATTATTAATATAATATTTTTTAGTTTACCCAAAAAAAAATTAAAAAAAATAAAAATATATATATATATTGAAAATTGTGAGCAGAAACAAAAGCACAATGGTGGTAAGTTGATATGGTTGGTATGAAACTCTGTCTTGTCAAAGTAATTCCTATTTCCTAATTAAAGGTGATGAAGAATGCTTTAGACTTTAGTAAAGGGAACATTGAAAAGGTCACATCGTTTGATATTTGTTAGTGAAGTGATTACATTTTTTGACAAAAAGGAGACACAACATTTGGATCACATTGCCAAAACTGACAAAAGGATGGGAACATACAAACAATTGAGTGGTTGGTGAATTTGCCAGTGTTTCTAAGGATTGAACATAATTAATCTTCCCAACCAAAAAGTTTCAAAGATCATTAACAATACTAAAAAAGTGATTTTAGTGTTTGGCAAGTAAAAATATCTTTATAATACCTAAAATATGTCTTTCACAATATAAGATCAACAATTTTATTATTAAGCTATAACTAAAATGTATTCTCGCCTTGCTCATATAAAAAAAAATATTTTTACTAATATAATTTTTTTATCAATTATCCAATTGTCTGGTTCATTCCTTATTTTTATTCTTTTTAAATCTATTGTTCTTAATCATATCACAGATTTAAATTTGAAATAAATTTTCTTATTCATAATCTTTTAATTTGTGTTATTATCATGGTGATGGAGATGGAAATATGAGAAAAGATTATTTTCATTTTTTTTATTTTGTACTTTGGATACACACGCACAGAAAAAGTTATGTATATACATTATTTCTTAATTAAATCATCTTTATTGAACTAATTATTTCTATATGAATTGAATCATCATTGTTTTTCTCATTTTTCTTCTTTGTTTAAGTTGGAATTTTTTTTAAAAAAATTACGGCCAAGATCTAAGAAGAAGAAAAGTGAAAGAGAGGGGTGGGGTGGGGGGTGTGGGGGGGGTGAGTGTAGAAAGTAGAGAGGACTAACTCCTTTTTTTAATTTTTAATTTATTATAGAATTCAAAATCAGGCCAATCATAGAGACAATACATTAATTAGTTATTTCAAATTATTTTGACGAAGGCCTAAAATGTCCTTAAACTATGAGATTTGGTATAATATCATCCTCAATGAGTGTGAATTGTTAGAAATAAGAGTATTTTTGAGCTAAAAAGTTGACGCTAAAGGTATTTTGAGTGAAAAGTTTGACGTTAGGAATATTTGGGGGCCAAAAGGTGAATGAAAAGTAGTTTTGTACCAATTCAAATAGTGAAGATATTTTAGGCCTAATAAATACTTTTTTAATAAAAAATAATAAAAATAAGCCAAAAACCATAAAACAAAACCAAATAGGCTCTTAGAAGGTTGAATAAATCTACCACCCCTTAAATTTTGTCAAGTGAACTTTATTTACGCACTTAAGTTAAGACATATTAATACTTCTAACTTCTATTAGACACTTCTGACTCATATTTTTGAAAAAAAGAAATTTCGTGTATTTTTAACTGCCCATTATCTTTGAATCACTTGTCAATCGATATATAAAAGAAAAAAAAATGTATTGAATATTCTTCCTGTGAGATTAGTTTGAGAAGCGTCAAAGAGAACTAAGACTGAATACCGACTCACCAATTTATAAATACAAACATACATACATACATAGATATTCTTATAACTTTGTAATAGGTGTTGTCTAAAGTTGTAATGCTTCCTTGACTTGGTAGAGCCTTGAAAGAAGTGCTCTAGAATTGTCCAGGAAGAATAATAGAAAGGGAAAATTGAAGGTGATAATAGTGGTTAAATTCCTTGATTATCCAATTGTAATCTAAATGAAATGAGAAAAGAAGACCCCCATCATCATAGGGTCAAAAAGTAGAAAGCCACCAAGGGCATCCATTCATAATTCCACTCACAAGACATAAAATAAGATTGATGAAATTTCACCCTTAAAATAACAATAAAGTACACTGATTTCACAAGGTGTAGTCAAAAAAGTAAACCAACCCCATAAAAGCCAACTCACAAACAACTCAAAAACATTCTTTCTTCCTTTAAACTGAGGACAAACCAGGTGATCTTTTTTATTCTCGAGAGGACATCATCTTGCCTTTTCTTATGGATACTACTTCTCAATGGACACAGGTTGGTAAAAAATTTACTTCATTAATTACTTGTGGATATATGAATCCTTGTTCAACAACTCTTTTCTTCTTGTTAGAGTATTCACTACCACATAAGCTACGAAATTTATCAGTAATCCCTACTTAATTCTTATAGCTAATTGAATTTCATAATCCATGCTAATCAGTAGTTGATGAGATTAGCATGGAATTTTCTATTGTTTAGTTATGAAAATTTTTCCGCAGCCAATTAGATTTGATCTTCTTGAAATTATGTTCATAATCAATTTGAATTTTTATTTTATGTGAATTGTTTTCTCTCTTTTTTTTTTCTTTTTAATTCAAGTTCATGTTCTTTTTACACATAAAAATAGTGCACTTTTTCTTAGTTCCCCCTTTATTACACATGAAAGGAGATAAAGCTAGCTTAGTTAAAAAGTTGTTCTAAGTTATTAGATATTATTTGTGTCCACTTTTCATCTTCCTTTAATTTAATTTCAAAGTTGAAACTAAAGTAGTTTATCCATCTTTTTGTTTCACTTTTTGTGGTTGTGTAATTTTTCAGGATATTCGACTTGTAACATCCAATATGACTGCCCAAATAGCTCCACCTAATGTTACATGTCAAAGAACATCTTCCACAATGGAGAAAAAAGTCAGGCCACTAAAAGATCAAGCCATGAATTGCCCAAGGTGCAATTCAACAAATACCAAGTTTTGTTACTACAACAACTATAGTCTTACTCAACCAAGATACTTCTGCAAGACTTGTAGAAGGTATAACTGAAATATGTGATCATCTCAACTAAAATTTTAAATTGTTAGAAAAAATATATATTTTTTTATAACTACTGAATTATAATAGTGAGAGAGCTTATTTGCTACCTTGTAGCAATGGGGATTCAATTGAATTCCTTTGTTGGAAAATTTTGCTTTATAAACAGGATAAAAATATATTTTTTTAAAAACTATATATAAATTGTTGAATTTCCTTGTCAAAAAAGAAGATTTTAGTTTAGCGGTAGAGGTGGTTCAAAAATCAAAAGTTACTTCAAATGTGGTATTATAGTTTTTGTTCTTTTTTTCCCCCCAAATTCTCTTTATATGAATTTCTGAGTTTGTCACTGAATTATAGTTCATCAACAGGTATTGGACAGAAGGTGGTACACTAAGAAATGTTCCAGTTGGAGGTGGCTCAAGGAAGAACAGAAGATGTTCATCTTCATCATCATCAGTATCATCTTCCCAAAAGCTTCTTGAACTAAACCCTAATCCAAGTTTAAGTTCTCTTCAAAACCCTAATTATAATCTTAATCTTGGAAGTAACCATGATTTTAATCTAGGGTTCCCATCTATTAATATGCATGATCATAGTAACTACTTTCGTGGCGTGCCTCAATTTCTTGAATTTTCTAAAATAGACAAGGGCAATAGTGGAGTCGATCAGTTTTCAACTTCAACTTCAAATACTATTCCAATTTCTGCTCTGGATCTTCTTAGAAATGGAATCGCCTCAAGAGGGCTAAGTGCATTTATCTCATCATCATCATTACCACCAAATTTAAACGCGTTGCACACATCAAGTGGAGTTCAAGAAAATGGTGCAAAAATGATATTCCCATTTGGATGCTTGAATAAGCAATTTTCAGGTGAAAATCATCATCATAATAATAATAGTGAGACTAAGGGGCAGGAGAATTCATCAAGTGCTGGACATTGGAATGATGGAATGTTAGGTGGAGGAGGATCATGGTGAAGGAGTTCAAAGAAAACATTGTGCAAAAACCTCACTTTGTAATTCTTGTTTTTTTTTGGATGTTATTATATTATTTTTATATCATTGGACATGCTTTGTTCATTAATTTGTTTGGAACTAGATAGAAGATGGATAATCTAGTTTCCTTGTTCTTCACTTTAATTAGTCCTCTTTGACAAGTGTTTCTAATGTTTGGATCCTAATATTTTTCTAGATTTCTATTAGAACTAGATGGAATGTTTGGATATTGGAATGATGGAATGTTTGGATCATAACTTCACTTTCTAATCGTTTAAGTTTTTAGATTAGATCGTCATAAAACATAAATAATATTGTATCCAAGTAAGAACTCCTGAGTTTGAATCTCATGAGAACGTGTTGAAGACATAAATGCATGAATAAAATATGTATCTTTCTAATAAATTAAATGTATTTTATATGAGATAGCAAACACAACTTCAACATTCCTCTTACGATTATAATTTTTCTTTATATTTTATTTTTGGTTGCATTATTCAGAGAAATTATAATATTTATCCTCACTTTGAGAGAAGAAAAATTGTAATATTTCAAAATTATTACGAGAACCAAGAAGTCATAAATAGCAAAATGAAAATACTCAATAAATCATGATAAAGAATTTTGAAAAAAAAGAATAGTAATTACTAAATTATGATAAGTAGTAGATAACTTTCAAATTTTATTCAAAAGGAATAGATTTGGGAAATAAAAAGAATTATAAGATGATAATTTAATTAATTGATCTAATAAATTAAGAGTGAAGAAAAAGAAAACAGATCAAAGCCATTCCTTTTTATATGGTTGCCATTATTGCTTTGACCTGTCACTTTTTTTTTATCCATCTCGTGCTAGTAATCAGTTTATGAGGTGGACTACTCGAGTCACTATATATATATATATATATATATATATATATATATATTTTAATTATATTAATTCTCGCAAAATTAAGAAATATATTTTTTATTTTTTTTTTATAAATTTATGATTATAAAGGCAATACTACTTTTGTTTGGAATATTTAGACATAAACACATGATTCTCGTATCTCAATTTAATTAATTAGCATTAAAGACGAATTTAGGAGAAAATGAGATTATTCTTTCGAATTTTTTTTTAAAAAAATTATATTATAAAAAAATAATAATTTATATTTATCTAAATTTTGAATCCCCTGAATCAAAAGATTAGAGGATGGTTTAATAGTTTAGGAGATTTAAAATTCACTTAGGAATATTTTCACTTGTAAATTTAGCTTTGACAGCCATAGAAATATTTAACAAAGTAACTCAGCAAATTAGTTATTTTTATTTAAATAAAAATGAACCTACCTGCTTCAACCAATAATGCCTAATCTTTGTCCTCTACTTTTCTTTCAGTCCCTTTACTGCTATTTCCATACCATTCTGGTGGAGCCAAATTTTAAATAAATTACTATATATGTTAAATAAACTTATTTAATTTATGTGTTCATAGAGTCATAAAGGTAAAATATAAAGTTTAAAGTTTGAGGAATGTTAATAACGTATTTCTCGAATTTATGATTATTTAGATTTAATTTTTATAAAAGAATTTGTGGATATTTAACCTCTTTATTAAAATATCACAAGAGTATAGAATATTCGATATCTATTCAAAAAGATATATCACCTTAGGTATGGATTAGGATTTAGTCTAACCGTCAAAAACACTAACTAAAATTAAATACGTTTTATAGAGTCCTAGCTGAAATTAAAAATGTCTTCTAGAATTTCACAAAATTTTAATATCTACGTATATGTTAGATCAATATTTCATCACCATAATCAATAAAATTTGGATTTATTGAAAGCGTGCATGTTTCTAATCGCTGCAATTAATGGATTACCTTCTAGTACTTTACAAATATTGTAAGGTCAATGAGACAACACGTAACCTAGTTAGCTATAAAGGTATTTTTTTTCGTTTTTTAGTTTTTCACTTGGTATTTAATATTTGTATTGAAATTTGATTATTGTGAATCTGTATCGTGTAGGGTTCCATTCCAAAAAAAAAAAGAAACCTATCATACTAAATAATTTTTTCATATCCAAAACTCAAATTTGAGACCCCTTTTATTAAGACAAGAATAATTTCACTCACTATATCACATCCTCGAATAATTCCTATAAAAGTACTTGGGGATCACATGAATTAGATGGTGAGAAAAACACTTTTTGGAATGAACCACTTACATTGCTTTACTTTTCACAAAACCTGGTAGCTAGATCAGTCCCCGTCTATAATAACTCTTAGTATTATATATTTAATTTGATGAGTTTGAGTATCATAGTATTTTTTATGAACCAAATCTTCTTAATTAGAGAACCAAAATACGTGATTTAATTATCAAATACATTTTAGATGACTTTTATAAGATTTAAGTCGAAGCAAATACTAAAAGTATCTTGAGCATGAAATTTTATCCACAGTGAGTACGAAAAAAGGCAGAGGTAAGATGAATAGTGACGGAGTATGTGTGTTTGTCAAGGATGTTCATACTTTTAGAACATGAATGAGTAATTTAGAATAAGTAATTTTTGTGTCAAGGGTGTTCAATAATTGATATATATATCAAAATATCTATATTTAACCTATATATTCAGAAAAAAAAAATTAGACGAAAGATGTTTGTTTGACCACCCTTGGATGAATGTAGTTTCACCCCTGCGGACAAAGAAATATTTTGAAAAATATGACACAACTGTAGCTTATCGAGTATATATTGCCTAGTTTCGTATCAATATTATTTGTACTATCATTAACGTTGTGTTGATTTCATTCCAACATGCGGGGATAGCTCAGTTGGGAGAGCGTCAGACTGAAGATCTGAATGTCACGTGTTCGATCCACGTTCACCGCATTATTTTTTGTTTGTTTCTTTTTCATACTTTAAGGAAAAAAAGAAAAATGTTAGAGCCAATAACAAGCCTACCTTTTCTTCTGTCTCTCCAATTTTCTCGGATTTTTTTTATCTTATCCAGATTTTATTTATTATTTAGCTACTAGTGTTGCCTTTGAACATTTGCAAAAAAGTAGAATTTTCATAAAAAGCAATTTGGTTGTGTGTTGTTGAATGAAGAAGAGTGTAAGAAATTGTTGCTACAATGGATATTTGTGTTATTGGCATGGAAACAAGAACCCCATCAATTTACACATTTCATTCGATTAATTGGGTCCATCATCTCAATGATACCCAATTCTTCTTCTTCTTCTCTGCCCCTTTAAGACATGCAAAAATGTCATCTTTTCTTGATGAAATCCTGTTTTGCCTTTGATTAAGGTTGTACCACTCTGTTCTTCTTCTTCCTTTTTCGTCGTTTGTTTGGTTGTTTCAACAGAATGATTTCCGGGTCTGGAATTGGAAATGGAGACCCTTTAAGATGTACAAAGAAGAAAGGAGGATCTTTTGATTGGGTTGATTATCAGTCACCTTTCTTGCAAGATGACTATGTTGAGAAAGATCCCAATGGTCGATATGTTCGGGTAATTTTCTATATATTTCCTCATAAATGTTGTTTATATTTCTGTATTATCGTGCTACTCTCTTCAGACTCAACTTGTAGGATTTTACTGTATGTTTGTGAAGGACGAGATGTGAATTACTCTAAGAAAAGAAGAAAGGGTATTATGGGAGTCTCTTTATATTTCCTTTATTCAGCAGACAAAGCTTGAAAAATATCAGTTCATTGACCATCCTGCCTTTTTTTTCTTCTTACAGTATAATGAGGTATTGGGCAAGGGAGCATTCAAGACAGTGTATGTTCCTCAACATTGTCTCTTTTTTCGTTTTCATTTTGATCTCTTAATTTTAATATGGCTAAATATAATTGATAATTGAAAGAACTAAGCTGTTTGTCTTGTATTTGGAATTTAGCTATAAGGCATTTGACCTACTTGAGGGTATTGAAGTTGCATGGAGCCGAGTGAAAATTGAGGACGTGATGCAGTCACCAGAAAGTTTGGGAAAATTGTATTCAGAGATTCATCTTCTGAGACAATTGAAACATGAAAATGTAATGAAGTTATATGATTCATGGGTTGATGACAAGAAGAAGACAGTTAACATGATCACTGAGCTCTTCACATCTGGGAACCTGAGGCAGTGAGTTTTCTTGACAGTTTCTCCGTTTCTTCATTATGTTATCTTAAAAATGATGATCTATTCATCGATGTAGATACCGTAATAAGTATAAAAGTGTTGATCTGAAGACTATAAAGAATTGGGCAAGGCAGGTTCTGCAAGGTTTGGAGTATCTCCATAGTCGGAACCCACCTATCATTCATAGGGACTTGAAATGCGATAATATTTTCGTCAATGGAAATCATGGGGAAATCAGGATTGGTGATTTTGGATTGGCAACTATTATGGAGCAGCCAAGTGCCAAGAGTGTTATTGGTATGGTTGCTTCTTGTAGTACAATTTTAGACCAAAAAATTTCCCTCTCTAGCACTGACTTTATTTATTGCTATACAAAAGGGACCCCTGAATTCATGGCCCCAGAGCTCTACGAAGAAGAGTATAATGAACTAATTGATATATATTCCTTCGGAATGTGTATGTTGGAGATGGTAACTTTTGAGTACCCTTACAGCGAATGCAAGAATCCTGCCCAAATTTATAAGAAAGTTAGCTCAGTAAGTTCAATAATTTGATGTTTTAATTTGATGTCATTCTGTCAATCTAAAACAAGTTTGCTTTATCAGGGTGTTAAACCTGCTTCCCTCAGTAAAGTTACTGATTCTGAAGTCAAAGCATTCATTGAGAAATGCTTGGTCGCAGCATCGGAGAGATTGTCAGCCACGGACCTCCTGAAAGATCCGTTTCTTAAATTTGAAAACTTGAATGAGTCGGTCCATAATCAAATTCAGTTACCTAAGCAATGTCCTAAATCCTTTCCTCATTCCATGGACGTGGATTTCGAGTCTAACCAATCTATATGTACAGATTCTAGTTGTGGAAGTCCTAGTGTTCCAGGTTTGGAATTCCAGAGATGCCATCAGAATAATGAATTCAAATTAATGGGGAAGAAGAATGACGCCAACTCAATTTCGCTGACCTTGCGAATCAGAGATCCTGCTGGTAAATATATGAACATCAATCTGTTATTTTTGACCATTGCGGAATCAGATATCCTCTTTCTTATTCCAAACACTTTGTTATCGTGCAGGTAGTACAAGAAATATACACTTCATTTTCTATCTTGAAACTGACACTGCACCTTTAGTTGCGGCTGAGATGGTTGAACAATTGCAGCTACCTGATAATGATGTAGGTTTTATTGCTGACTTTATCGATTACCTAATAATGAAGATATTTCCATCTTGGAATCCGTCTTCTGGTGGCCATTCTAGTGGAGGGAGAACTCCAAGCAAACAACCTCAAGAAAGCCTAAACCTTTCTTCAAGTTCGTCGTGGCATACAGATGTAAGTGGTTGCCCTTCCAAGTCCATAGGTCACCAAGGTGTTATTTCTGGCTTTAAAGCAGAAACTCAAGTTGGTGCTCGAAGTGATAAAGGTGAATTGTATGTGAATTTAGATGACACTTCTCATCATGTTACATCTGCTTCCCCATCGCACTTGGCGCTTGGGGATGATGGAAAATCTCAGGGATCGGTGGTTTCTAGAGTAATGGCTGCTAATATACAGACTGAGATATGTTTTGACGATCATGTTAATGATGGATTTCCCAGAAGTTGTAGTACAAACATCTCGGAGATGGATTTCAGGTACTTGTTTCACGATGAATGGACAACACAGGAAAACGTAGAACGCGTACCACCAAATGAATATGGAAAGGATTCAGAGATGACTTATTCAGATATAGACAGAATTTCAAGAGGTATGAGTTTGTCAAGTGGTTCTTTCGACGAGGATACAGAGCTACAGTTGGAGATGCAAGCAATTGATTTGCATTATCAGCAGTGGTTTCATGAACTGTCGAAAATGAAAGAGGAGGAACTGGAAAACTGCAGGAAGAGATGGATGACACGGAAAAAGTTGCTAGGCAACTGAGCTAAGAGTGAATGACTGCATTGCCAACTGTCGAATTTATCTCATAGATTAATGGTTCTAGTGAAGGCTAGTATTTTGTTTTTCTTCTTTTTCCACTTTATACGCGGATAATTTTGGTAGATGGAGTTCATACTATGTAACTGTGTACATTCTTTGTTTCTACCTTGACTCTATTGTGTTTTCTCTTTTTTTTTACCTAACTCATATTCCAAAAGCTAACTCAATGAGAGGAGGATTGCTTAAACCTTATAAGGAGATCACTCATTCCATTAATCATCAATATGGGATTTTGTGTCTCAACAAATTTGACTGGTATATGAATTAGCGCGTTACCCTTGTGGGAACAAGGGCCTAACAAGATCATGACTCGCATGGTTTGATCTAGAAAATCCTTGCGCTTTTTTACATAACGCTCTTGGCCACGACCTAACAAGACTCTGTTTCTCTTTATACTCTTCTTTGCCTTCCCTGTAGCCATGAGCCTATAAACAAATATTTCATTGAAAAAAATTGGACAATAAAAGATAGGAATAGTACAACTTACATGAAAATCCACAAGCACAAGTTCCATTTTACAAGAAATTATACTAATATTCTACATTTGTGGCCAGGAAGAAGATTCCAAAACAGCAAACAAATTTTTCCAAAGTGCTGTGATCATTATCACGAGAGAATATACCATATGAAACAATATGATAAAAACAAGGAAAGGGGCAAAAAGGTAGTTCGGTGCATAAACATCCAGCGTTAGTAGGGTTCAGGGAAGAGTCGCATTACATAAGGTGTGATTTAGATAACACAGTCTAATGCGTTCAAATTTATAATATATAAGATCGCACAAAAATAACTTCATCATTGCTCCAAGAAATCTTCGAGCAAATAATAATGGTGAAGAAACAAGTCATCACTTTGGCAGGAATATATTCGTAGAAATCATTTTTACACAGGTACTTAATAGAAAGTTCTCTTTATCTAATTTGTATTTTGAAAATACATGCATGTAATATCTAAGTTCAGCTTTTATTTAACATATATAAAATAGAAATTATAAAAACTAGAAGACCTTATTTGTTTGTCTTTAATAGATGTTTGAATCTAAGTAACTATTCAAATTTTAATAATTATAAAATATTGAATCATTAAGATATATAACAATGTCTTGCTATCATTTCAAAGTAATCTGTTTAAAATTAATGCAAAAATAATATTTAAATACTACTCCATTTACTTTTACCGATAGTCCTTAAGTTGCTACCTACTATCATTTATAACACCATATTTAATCATAACTATCAACCACTACAAATTATTACAATCAATTATCATTATCATTTATGACGAGAACCATCATTACCAAGAGTACTTATCAATTGCTACTCATAATCACTATCATCAATCTTGAAGTATCACCCTCGAACCCCCACTCTCTTCACTTATAGATGTTTTTAATTTTAAAAAATAAGTAAGAAATTATTTAATTTTTAAGAAATTATATTTTTTGTTATACCAATAAAAGAACAAAAGGAAGATAGGTTTGATGTATTATTTTATTGGTTTAATCTAAAGGAAATAAATAATTGTGGCATGGACCACCCAATACATTCATAGATAGAAGACAAGGAAAATCAAGAAATGAATTTAAAGTCCAAAAAAGGAACAAAGGAAGCTTCAAAGAAAGAGAACACTTGTGACATGTAGCCAAATTAAAATTACAAGTCACTTTGAAGATCCCCACATATGAACCTTCCTAGAAATTATCATCATATAAACTATCCTATAAGATTGATATATTCTATTGACAACTTGGAAACAACTAAAAGTTTCGCTAAATTAATGATGAATTCAGAATTTAAATATTTCAAAGACTTTTAAATTTATGTTAATGTTATTATCATTTGGTCAAAAACTTGTATGTTTTCCATCAAGGCCATAGAAAGGTAAACCAAGAGGTGATATTTTGGCAATGAAGAATACAAACATGAAGAAAGTTTGTTAATGGAAGATATGCACTCATGGAAATGGTGTTTTTCTCTTGGTATATTTAAGTTTTTGCAATCTTTTTTAAGTCTTTTTCAATGTGAGAAGAAAAGTCATTTAGTTGGCAAGTATATTTATGTACTTTTAATATGAATCAAATAAAACAAACCTAGTGTCAGCCATACCTATAGAGTAGAATCAAGAAATAAAAGAGGGGTAGCTAGCGTAAACAACCCCAAAAGATTATTTATTTAAAGGGGAAAAAGGGAAAACTATACACAGTATTGTATAATCGTCCAAAAAAATAATAGCCAACAAATATATATTCTTTTCGTAAAATAATTTTCTTTTTTTTAATATATTTAACATAACTTTAATTTAATATTAAAAAATCTTTTTTATTTTTATAAATTTTGTGTCAAGTCAAAATAAACCATTTTTAGGAGCATATTATTTATGTAACTTGTCTAACATACTAAATTAACAAAATTAGAGACCCACATAAACCATCCATTTATATAGTTCCATGTGAATTAATATGGACCATAGGACATAGCCCATCCCCACTCTCTTTTTACCTATCTTACCTAAATCATTGATCAAATCTTCCCACTTGACAATATAACAATACTTCATAATATTCACCAAAATATATAATTACTGTTACATTTGGAATTCTAAGGGAACTTCCCCATTGGACCTTACAAGAAATTTAGCATTATAAATAGAGCTTCCAAAATTTCTTGTTCCAAGAAGAACTTCTATTCATATCCGTTGACATTCAATTTTGTCCTAGATACAATGAACAAGAAAATGGAAAATTACGACGTCAGTGAAGCGACAACAACAACAGAATATCAAGACTTGTTACCCGTGATGGCTGAAAAATTAGACGTGGAGGCCTTTGTCGCGGAGCTATGTGGAGGATTCAGGCTTCTAGCGGACCCCAAAAATGGGTTGATCACATCCGCGAGCTTACAGAAGAATTCGGGGCTTTTAGGGATGGAAGGGATGAGCAGAGAAGATGCAGAGGCTATGGTAAAAGAAGGAGACTTGGATGGAGATGGAGCATTGAATGAGACAGAGTTTTGTATTCTTATGGTTAGACTTAGCCCAGAAATGATGCAAGATGCTGAGGTATGGGTTGATAAGGCACTTCAAAGAGAGTTGGCTAAATCATCTTCTTGATTATATCATAAAATTATGAAATGAAAAACAAAAAGATGATTAAGTCAAGTCTTTACATGTTATATATGTCTGTTGGATTGAATGTTGTGTCAATTTTTTCCTTCCCTTCCGATGTAATAAGTTTGTGGCGTAATTGATTGAGTTGCGTATACAAGGATTGAATCTTATAAGTTGATGTAGGTTCAAGTTTGGAAGTTACTAGTTTTTAATTACAAACGTAGACTATTTAATCGTATATATACTCTTCAGACTCCACTTGTAAAATTATATGATAGTTGTAGTATCATCTAGCATATCATAATCTCTCATCGTTGATAGTCTTAATATGCTCTTGTTTAGTATTTTAATTATTGAAAACTTTCTACTTCCATATTTAAGGATGAAAATAGAAAATTATGAAACTTTTAATCGAAAATATTCAACTATAAATTAATAAATTATTTCACTAAGAACAAAATACTTTAAAATATAGAAAAGAACATTCGGTTTTTTAAGAACAAATTAAGAAGAAAATGGCCTTTTGGGTTAGCCCTCTGTGAGGCCTAACTTTCACCACAAACATTAACTTTAAGGCCTTCTTACTAGTCTGGTTCCTTTTATTTGATAGAAATACATCATTTCTTTAACAATCACTAGCATTTTTTTCATACTTACCTCAGTAACATATTCAATGCGACATAAAAACAATAGAACAAACGCAGCAATTTCAGATTTATGTACGATCAAATGGTCTCCAACATGCATAGGCATATGAGAATACTATTACTATCCCAAAGCTAAAGTCACAAACTACGATCCACAATGTTAAAGCGACAAAATGCAACAGCTAATCCATTACACCGACAAACGATACATCTTTCTCCTACACAAGCAGACTGCATCAAGCATTTACATTATGACAGCACAAGATATCCCAGATAAAGAACTGACTCAAGTTCAAGACCTTCGGACAGGAGACCTGCTGAAAAATACAAAGGGAAAATGTCAACTACTTGCATCAAGAAATGTTGTTAAAGACAGTTTTAAGAGCCAAATAGAGAAAGGAATATTTTTAATACCTGTGGTACCTTCCATACTGTGGACTCCTGTATCTGTCATATGATGGACCATTATGAACAGGACTGCGAGGTCGGCCATAATCAGGACTTGGTCGGTTCCTGCGATAGATTGGGCTAGGTGACCTTCGATAAGGACTATCCCTTTGCCTGCCATAATCTCGTCTAGGGCTGCTGTTATATTTCTCCCCCCTCTCATCATCATCCTTCAACGCATACTCCACAGAAACCACTCTATCAAGTATTTTACTGCAAAATGCATTAGCAACACACTTCTTGTTAGGAAACAAACAGATCGGATATTGCAAATATAAGCAATAGCTAAATGTCTTACTAACCTCATGTGTGTACACTCCAAAGCTCTTGTGGCTTCTTCCTGATTTTCAAACTGCACAAATGCAAAATTGCGGCGAATGCGAACATGGAGGACTTTGCCGTAGGGTTCAAAGTGTCTTTCTATGTCTCGGACCCTAGTACGAATAGGGTCAAAGTTTATTACAAACAAAGTTTTGGTTGGTCTCTGGTTTCCACCAGACTTGGGGCCATCACGATGCCTACCACGTTCACCCTGACAAAATAAACAAAATCATAATTAATGAAATAAGATGTCAATCGTTAACAAATTGTACTGCTTTTCGGGGAGGAAATGTGTAACAAATTGCATTTCTCAAATATAGGAAGGATAGAGATGAAAATATTACTTTTGCCCATTCCACTGACAGGCGGCGCCTTTCATAACCAAATGGCATATTGTCAGTCCCACGGATTGCATCTGCTGCATCTCGTTCATCCTCAAAGTAGACAAAAGCATACCCTGTAGTTGTAAGGACTTTCATTATAAGGCTGAAATAACATTAAGGTATGGGATCTAAAGCCTTTTCAGTTAAGTGTACAACAGCTAAATCAAAGTTCTCATCTCCTTTAGAAATTAAATAACGTACAACACCTGCAAGAATGTGAGGACTTGAGGAAAGTAAGGAAGTAGAGGCCTTGCATGAACTAGATCATGATGATGATGATGGTCAAGGTGATGAAGGCTAATTAAAGGTTAAAAACTCAGGTCTGAGTAGTCATTGCTAAGCATGCATCACCATGTTCAGAGCACGATTTCAGAATTGGTAGCATGGCATGATATAATTCATTGATCCCCTTTATTAGTAGTGCTAGGCATGGCATGATGAACCGACTGATCCCACCACGATCATTCTCGTGATAAGCCAACATGAGTAGTACAGTAAGTGAATGACAGAAGATCGATGTAAGAAATTCAGAACAATTCCATCTGTGAGAAGGAGGAGATCAGGTAGGCAGATAGGTTTCCTTGCATTAGAAGGTTTTTGGCACATAAGTGTTGAGCCATGATAGAAGCTCTTTTTCCTTAGTAGATGTGCCTGCGGCAAAATAAACACTTGAATGTGGAGATCTTTTCCAAATGAATGTTTGGTTCCACACTATGTCTTGACAACTCACATGTACCATATGTACATGCTACAGACATAGTCATATAGCTGTGTAATTTTGTTTAACCAAAATAATTATAGTCAAATATCCCAGGAGGGAAAAGACAGTAATCTAGCATGCACCTCAAAAAAAGAACATATTTTCCAAGGTCAAAATGATTAAACAAGACAATGATTAGATAAGATTCCAGAACCAAAAGAAGTTAATGCTATCAGACAAGCATACAAAAACTTTCTTACAAAACATTATCGTGCAATTTCAGTCATTAATGCATACGGTGAAAATGGTAATCATAAAATAACAATGACGCCATTTAAAAATCTACTAACCTTCATGTACCAATAACTGTTAGGATCAAAGAAACTATTTAAAAAAAAAAAACATTTGGCATATATAGTTGCAGCCATACACTTAAAAGAAAATGAAACTAAAAATTTTGGTCTGTATAGGACAGACAATCCAAGGCATACCCACAAGACCCCAATCCAAAACATAGCGGTGCACTCTTCATATATTAATATATATAGTGTTAGCTCCATGAAACTTAAAACCCTAATTAAACCCAGGACAGGCCTCAAACGTATTCCAGCTTTGCTTCTTAAAACCGCATTCAAACTCAAACTAGATTATTGTTTTATCCGCATTCAAACTCAAACTAGATTATTGTTTTATCCGCATTCAAACTCAAACTAGATTATTGCTTTATCCGCATTCAAACTCAAGCTCTAAATCGGAAAATTTGTTGTGCATTATTGCTTTTTAAGACAAGTAAGCAAACCCCAACTAGCTCAATCTTTAAAAAAGATAAAATCTTAAGCTATACCAGATTTCATGTCAACTCGCTCTATTCTTCCATACTTGGAGAAAAATCGTTCCAGTTCTGATTGACGAGTATCAAACTCAAAGTTCCCAACAAAAATAGGCCTCATCTTCACACTCCAGTAAAACCTGAAATAAACCAACAAACACTTTATCAGGAATCGATCAAACAATGCGTACATCTCAAATTATAGCAAAATCCTAGTTCTAATTAACCAGCGTTTTAATTAGCAAATGAGATAATAGCAACAATCAAAACCATAAATTACAATAATTTTACCAGAAGATCAAAACTTAATCAACCTAAAAACCTAAGGAAAAAATATATAGAACATTACCTTTAAACTAACGAAGACGGGAAAACCCTAGAAACCGAAGAAAGTTTGAGTCCGAATGAGGTTAAATACTGGATTTGGGCCCATGTATTGTGTGTATTTTATTTGAAAATGGTAAGCATTGACCCGGCCCATCTTGCATTGCTCGTCTTTTTTTTAGTTTAGTGAGAAAAGTGAGTTTCTTTCTTTTTTTCTTTGTTCGTAGAAAAAATAATTTTTTTATAATTTTTTATTTTAACTTTCAAATGACATATTTAAAAATACATGATTAAAAGATATTTGATATATTTAATATATTTTAAATCACATTTGACGTAAAATTTATATCAAATTAAAATAAGATAATAAATTAAAATCGAGAGTATTTATTCCTTTTAAGGAAAAAAAAAACTTTTTGCCTTAAGGGATTTTTATTAAATTTTTTAGGTTTATGATCCTTGAGGGACCTACATGTATTTAAAAGAGATCGTAAAGTCAATATTTGTTGCAATTAAGACTCTTAAAAAGAAATATGGCAAAAATACATTTTTCTTGGAACAATTCACGTAACCATCTATAATGAGCTCGTTAAAAGTTTCATTAGGCCAGGTGCAATCGTAAGGCACGTGGACCATTTTATAGGCTTCAGAATAGAAATTAGGTAATTTTCTCAATTTTTATGGATTCTAGGGGTGTCGGTACTTCGGACCCATTTTTCTTAGAAAATTTCATGTGATATTCCGTAACGAGTCCACTAAGAGTTCCAGTAGGTGCATTGACATCAGATGATGCCTGGGTGCATTGTTTTTGTTCGAAACAGGATTCAAGCAATTTTCTCAACTTTTTCTGGGTTTTAGTCCATGGATTCTGCAGGGTGCTAGGACTCTTGGCCTATTTTTCTCGAATATTCCATGCAACCATTGGTGACGAGCCCGTTAAGAGTTTTCAGTAGGCCCAGTAGCATTGGACGGTGCCTGGGAGTATTTTTATGGGCTTTGATAGGAATCAGGTGGTTTTCTCAATTTTTGTGAGTTTTAACCCACGAATTCTGAGGTTGCCGAGGCTCCGAGCGTATTTTTCCATAAAAGTTACACCAAATCATCTGTAACGAGTCCACCAGGCCAGGTAATGCCGGACAAGGTCTGAAAGCATTTTATGGGCCGAGGGATAGGAAATAAGCGATTTTAGCAGTTTTTTATGAGTTGTAGCCACAATTTTTGGGTCTATTGAGGGTTCGGGCCAAATTTTCTTAAAGTTACACTAACCTGTTCGTAACGATCCCACCAAGAGTCTCATCAGGCTCGGCAGCATCGTGCGAGGCGTGATAGCACATATGGGCAAAGGAACAAGAAATAAATAATTTCGACGATTTTCCTAGGTCTTAGTAAATGGTTTCTAGGGCTACGCAGGGCTTGGGCCTAATTTTCTCAAAAAATTAGATAAACCCGTCCATAACAAGCCCACCAAGATTACCACCATGCCCGGTGTTGCCGGACGAGGCTCGATAGCATTTTATGAGCCAACGAAAAAGAAATCAACAATTTTGGGAGCTTTTCGTGGATGTTACCCACGGTTGACTCGGGCCTCCCAAAAAAATTACACCAACCTATTGGTAATGAGCCCACCAAGAGTACCACCATTCCTAGTGATGCCAAGTGAGGTTTGGTAATATTTTCTGGGACAAGGAATAAGAAACTGATGATTTTGGCAGTTTCATGTGGGTGTTAAACCCACGATTTCTAGGGCAGCCGGGGGCTCGAACCCAATTTTCTCGAAAAATTAAATCAACCCATCAGTAACAAGCCTACCAAGAGCCCTGCTAGGGCCTGCTATCGCGGACGAGGCCTGATAGCATTTTATGGGCCAAGGAACAAGAAAAGGGCAATTTTGGCAATTTTTCGTGTGTGTTAGCCCATGTTTTTTTGGGCTATCAAGGGCTCAGGCCCAATTTTCCAAAATGAATAGGAAAGAAATGATTTCGACAGTTTTCGAGGGTGTTAGCCCATAATTTCAGAGGTTGTCGGGGGCTCGGGCCTAATTTTCTTGAAAGATTATGCCAATTTGTTCGTAACGATCCGACAAAGCATCCCACAAGTGTAATAATATAATACTCATATAATGAAATTTGGGATTATGGGGGAGAAAGTATCTATATGCTGCGTGTGTGTTTTTCATTTTCATTTTATTTTATTTTTATTTTATTTTATTTTATTTTTATGTGTCTGAATGTATTTTTTTTCTTCTCCACGTTAAGATTTCTTAAAAATGATTTTAAGCTTGTCTCCATTAATATCTTTCATATTTAATTTAAAAACGGCATAAAGTTGGTAATGGAATTTTAATATGGTCCTATTTTATGTACATTTTTTAATTACTAAATCATTTATTTGTTTCTAAATTTCAAAGATCATACCTTTGTTGTGTTATATTTATTTGCATTATGACTTCAGTAGATACTTCTAATATCATCTCATATAAAAACCATGCTTACACTTTTAACAACCTTTTAAAGATGCCACGTCATATTTATATTTGTCAAACATTTTTAACACTATTTCACATAGAGATCATGCCTATAGAATTTTGCATATTTATTAATTGAAAATCATGTCTTTAGAATTGATAACAAAGTTTTTACAAGTCTTGCAGCTAGAAACCACGTTCATAGGATATTATAAATATGTTTGGCATTTCAAATTACCAAGTTTAAATATATTTTTGTATGTTTATTTTATATAGAAATCACAATTATAGGCTTTCTATTGACATAAGTTTAAGCGCTTTTCAATGAAAAAAAATAACTTCAGAATACTGGCGCTATTTTTAAATCATGTGTCAACCTCTATTTTTAATGTTTTTTCTAAAGAGTGACTTAAAGCCTTTGCTAGGTTTCCTTTAACCCTTTCTTTGAATATTGATCTATGCATACTTGGCATGTCATGTACTTTGTACTATGTAGTTGTGTTTTTATTTAATGTGTTTGGAGGCTTATTTGAGACTTTCTTACTAATTGTCCGTTCTGATTGTTTTTGTTTGACGCGAGGTCCTCTAGGACACTCTATATTCTCTTTTAGTCTAGAACCATCAAAAAATAAATGTCCAATGCCTCTTGGACCTTAGGAGAGATGATAGGCACCTTTTTTAGGAACGATAGTACTTTTCATTTTTAGTACGCCTTTAAGTTAATAAATAATCAACTTAGGAGGGTTAGGGGTATATAGGACCCTAGGAAAGTATGATCAAAACTTAAGCTTTAATAGGACAAACCTTGATTTTGTCCTTAGGCTTAAACAAGTTATGTAAGCTAAATATGATAATTTTGTCTTCCGAAATGAAAGTTGAGTAAACTAATCCGAGTGGAATTAATTTTCGCTTAGTTTCTAAATATTTTTTAATTGTGTTTTTAGTTGCTTGGGGTAGTTAAATTAATTTTCTGTCATTATTCACTTACTTTCTCTCCTATTTGTTTGTTTTTTATTTTTGTGATCACTTAGATTTAATTAAGATAATATTCTTAAAAATAGAGACCTTACTTGTTTAAGCCCAACATAAATATGAGATACGGTTGGGACCCATTTTTGCGGACCTCGAGGGGTGCCTAACACCTTCCCTTCTATGTAATTGAAACTCTTACCCGTTCTCTGGTGGCTTACACCTTTAGAATTAATTTATGATTAGAATGGTGTCCTAATACACCTTAACTCATTAAAATGGTGACTCTTCAATTTATATTTTGAAAATCCCAAAAGAGTCATAGCCACGATGGCATCCAGGTTCTCATCTTTTCGTGAGAAAAAAATAGGGCGTGACAGACCCACCCGTATGATTTTTTGGGAATCTTGCGCCGGAACCCCATGCAGAATCCAGGGCTAACACCCACAGAAAACTACTGAAATAATATTTTTCCTTTTCCTTGGCCTATAAAATCCTATTAGGCCTCCGCCAATACCGGTAGGCCACTTGTCAGGCTCGTTGCAAACTCATGCGTTTGATTTTTCGAGAATCTTGAGCCGGAGCCTCATGCAGCCCCAAAATCTATGGGCTAACACCCACCAAAAACTATTGAAATCTTCTGTTTCCTATTCCTTGGCCTAAAATCCTACAAGGTATCCGCCAATGCCGCTGGACAACTAGGGCCTTTTGTCGGGTTCGTTGCGGACCAACCCATTCAATTACTAAGGAATCTTGCCGCGGAGCCCCTATGCAGCTCCATAATTCGTGAGATAACACCCACAGAAAACTGTCGAAATTGCCTATTTTCTATTCCTTGGCCCATAAAATCTTACCAGTCCTCCGTCAATACCATCGGGCCACCTGGGCCTCTTTCTAGGCTCGTTGCGGACCCAACCGATGATTTTTCGAGAATCTTATGCTAGAGCCCCATATTGCCTGTAATCCATGAGCTAACGCCCATAGAAAACTACCTAAATTGCTTGAATCTTGTTCTTTGGCCCATAAAATCAACCAGGCCTCCGCTAATGTCGTCGGATTACATAGGCCTCTTGCCGGGATCATTGCAGAATCACTGTTATGACTTTTTAGGAATGATGCATTGGAGCTCCATGCAACCCAAAATCCAAAGGCTAACACCCACAGAGAATTGCTGAAATCGCTTATTTCCTGTTCCTTAACCCATAAAATCCTACTAGGCCTCCGCAAACGCTGCCGGGCCACTCGGGCCTCTTATCGTGCTCATTGCGGACATACCCGTATCATTTTTTGGGAATCTTACGCTGAATCCCAATGCAGCCCCATAATTCATGGGCTAGCACCCACAGAAAATTGCTGAAATCAATTGTTTATTGTTCCTTAGCCCATAAAATCTTACCAGGCCTCTTCTAGCACCTCCGAGATCCTGGGCCTCTTGTCGAGCTCGTTGCGGACCCTCTTATATGATTTTTCATGAATCTTGAGCTGGAGCCCCATGTAGCCCCATAATCCATGGGCTAACACCCATAGAGAACTACTTAAATCGCCTGTATCCTATTCTTTGGCCCATAAAATTCTATCAGGCCTCTACCAACGTCGTCGGGCCACCTAGGCCTCTTGTCGGGCTCGTTGCGGACCTACCCATATGATTTTTTGGGAATCTTATGTCAAAGCAACATACAACCCCAGAATCCGTGGGCTAACTCCTTCAGAAAACTACCGAAATTACCTGTTTCCTGTTCCTTGGCCGATAAAATCCTACCAAGCCTCTACTTATGTCGTCAAGCCACCTAGGCCTCTTTCTGGGGTCATTGCGGGCTCACCCATGATTTTTCAGGAATTTGAATTCAGAGCCCCATGCAGCACCAGAATCCGTGGGATAATACCCATAGAAAACTGTCGAAATCACCTTATTCCTATTCCTTGACCCATAAAATCCCACCAGGCCTCTGCCAGTGCTGTCGAGATCTTGGACCTCTTGCCTGGCTCGTTGTGGACCCTCCTGTATGATTTTTCAGGAATCTTGCGTTGAAGCCCGATCTAGCCCTAGAATTCATGGGCTAACACCCATCGAGATCATTACGGACCCTCTCATATTATGTTTCGAGAATTTTACATCGGAGCACCATGCAACCCCTAAATCCGTGGCCAACATCCATAGAAAATTATCAAAATCGCCTGTTTCATATTCTTTAGCCCATAAAATCCTACTGGGCCTTCGCCAACACTATTGGGCTACCTGAGCCTCTTGCCAGGCTCGTTGATGGCCCACCCATATGATTTTTTGAGAATCTTGCGCAGGAGCCCCATGCAACCCAAGAATCCATCGGCTAACAATCACAGATAACTGCAAAATTGCCTGTTTCTATTTGCTGGGCCCATAAAATCTTACCAGGCCTCCGACAACGCCACCGGGCCACCTGAAATTGATTTTTATTGACCAATCAGAATTGTCTTCCAGGATCTACAGTGTCTCTTGCCAGGCTCATTACGGACTCACCTGTATGATTTTTTAGAAATCTTGCATCGAAAAACCATGTAGCCCTAGAATACATGGGCTAATACCCACAAAGAACTATCGAAATCACTAATTTTCTGTTCCGTTGCCCATAAATTACTACTAGGCCTCCGCCAATGCCGTCGGACTACCTTATCCTCTTGCTGGGCTAGTTGCGAACCTACCCATATGATTTTTCAAGAATTCTGCACCGGAGCCCTATGCAGCCCCAGAATTCGTAAGCTAATACCCAAAGAAACTATTGAAATCACTTGTTTTCGGTTACTTAGCCCATAAAATCCTGCCAGGCCTCAGCCATCGCCACCAGGCCACCTAGGCCTCTTGCCGAGCTCGTTGCGAACCTACCCATATGATTTATTGAAAATATTACGCCGGAGCCCCATGCAACCCCAGAATTGTGGACTAGCACCCACAGAAAATTGCCGAAATCGTCTGTTTTCTATTTCTTGCTCATAAAATTCTACTAAGCCTCTGTCAACGCCACCGGGCCACTTGGACTTTTACTAGGCTCATTGCAGACCCACTCGTATAATTTTCTGTGAAATATGCGCCAGAGCCCCATGCAGCCCTAGCATTCGTGGGCTAACAACCACAGAAAATTGCCAAAATCGCACGTTTCTTGCTCCTTGGCCTATAAAGTCCTACCATGCCTCTGCCAACGCTATTAAGACACCTGGGCCTCTTGCTGGGCTCATTGCGGACTCACCCATGTGATTTTTCAGGAATTTTACATCGGAGCCCATGCAACCGCAGATTCCGTGGACTAACACCCATAGAAAACTGTCGAAATCACCTATTTTCTGTTCCTTAGGCCATAAGTTTCTACCCCACCTCCGCCAATACCGCTGGGTCACTTGGGCCTCTTGACAGGCTCGTTGCAGACTTACCTATATGATTTTTTGAGAATCTTGCGCCTGAGCCCCATGCAGCCCCAGAATCTGTGGGCTAACACCCACATAAAATTGAAGAAATCTCCTATTCCCTATTCCTTGGCCCATAAAATTCTATCAGTCGTCCTGCAACACTTCCAAGGTACTTGGGCCTCTTTTTAGCCTCATTACGGATGGATCAGCATAGCTTTTCAAGAAAGTTGGCTTGGATCCCCTGTCAATGCCACAAATCGAGGGCTAACACCAACAATAAACTGCCAAAATCATTTGTTTCCTATTACTTGGCACATAAAATCCTACCAAGCATCTTGCGGCGCTGCCAGGATAACTTGGCCTCTTATCGAGCTCATTACAGGTATGTCAGTATAATTTTTAGTGAAAGTTGAATCGAATCCCCAGGCAGCACCACAAACCGTCGGCCAATACCCACGAAAAACTATCAAAATCGCTTGTTTCTTGTTACTTGGCCCTTAGAATCCTACAAGATGTCCTACGCTCCCTCGGGCCACCTGGGCATCTTTCCAGGCTCGTTACGAGACGAATAAGTCTAATATTTTGAGAAGCTTGGTTCGAGTCCCTAGGCAATACCATAAACAGTGGTCTAACACCTATGAAATACTACCAAGATCACTTGTTTCCTATTACTTGGCCCATAATATCCTACCAGGTACCCTGCTGTTCCATTGGGGAACTTGGGCTTCTTACTTACTCATTACGGATAGGTTGGTGTAATTTTTTGGAAAAGTTGGCCCGGATCCCCGAGGAGTGCTACAAACTGTGGGCTAACACCCGCTAAAAACTGCTAAAATTGTCTATTTTCTGTTGCTTGGCTCGTAAAATCCTACTTGGTGTTCTGTGGCTGTCGGACAACCTTCGCCTTTTGCTGGGCTCGTTATAGATAGGTTGGTGTAATATTTTGGGAAAGTTAGCTCGAATCCCTGGGCAACACAACCAACCATGGGTTAACACCCGCGAAAAACTACAAAAAATTGTCTGTTTCAAACTATTTTGCCCATAAAATTCTACCACATCTCCTACGGTGTCACCGGGACAACATGGGTCTCTTATTGGGATTGTTACGGATGGGTTGGTGTAATTTTTTGGATAAGTTGGCCCAGATCCCCGCTAGCGCCAAAAATTGTAGGTTAACACTAACGAAAAACTGCCAAAATCTCCTATTTTCTATTGCTTGACAGATAAAATCCTACTAGGAGTCCTTCGACGCCACCGGGCATCCTTCGACGAACGACGCCTAGTAGCATTTTATGGGCTCCGAAACATGAAACAGACGATTTTAGCAGTTTTTCGTGGGTGTTAAGCTCATAGATTCTGGGGGCTGCTCAGGCTACAGGCCTTTTTCTCTCAAAAAATTATACCAACCCATCCATAACAAATCCACCAATAGTCACAGTAGGCTCGATGGCGCCGACGACGCCTGGTAGCATTTTATGGGCTCTTGAGTAGGACAAGGGCAATTTTTGTAGTTTTTCGTGGGTGTGAGCCCACAAATTCTATTGCTGCTAGGGCTCTGGGCCCATTTTTCTCAAAAAATTATACCAACCTATCCATAACGAGCCCACCAAGACTCCCAATAGACCTTGATATGCTGAACGACGCCTGGTAGCATTTTATGGACTTCAAAATAGGAAACAGGTGATTTCAGTAGTTTTTGGTGGGTGTAAGCCCTCGGATTCCAAGGCTGCCAGAGCTCAGGGCCCATTTTTCTCGAAAAATTATACCAACCTTTTTGTAACCAGCCTGTCAAGAGTCTCCATAGGCCCGTCGACGTTGAATGATGCCTAGTAACATTTTATTGGTTCCCGAATAGGAACAAATGATTTCGTCTATCTTTTGTGGGTGTTAGGCCAATAATTTTGGGGCTGCTGGGTGTTAAAGATCTAGGGCTTATGCCCCATGTCGCGAGGTTGATGCCTCGTGTCACGCCTTCACCTTTTAAAATGCTGGTTGGAATTAACAACCCAATTCTTCAACACAGCAAGTGAATAGCTAAATCAACAATAAAGATTATAGCATGGACAGAAATAAGCTAGATCACGAAAAAAATATGACCCCAATCTACCTCTACTTTCTGTGTCGTGCACTCATAACCAATCCAAATGGAACAAGCAACTTTATAGAAATGATTGGGCCATCAAAGCCACTATCTATGCAAATAATTAGGTAGAAATTTGACCCAAACCTTTTGGCTAAAGACCACCTTTAATTTTAACAAATTCAAGACATGTCTCTTACACCCTTCTTGCAAATAATAGCTCAAAAGAAGATCTACCAAACATGCCTTGCCTGTTGGGAAAAGGGAGATGACCCATTTGTTAGCTAGAATAAACAGGCATTATTGGCTACCTTTTGTGGAAAATCATATAGGTCATCGAAATTTTGAAAGAAAATTTTTAGTCCACTCAATTAGGTCGATACTGTTTACGAAAAACTATGATTGTAGAAACATGATAGCTAAGCTTTTGAGAGAATCCAAAGCAAACTTAGCAGGCACACTATTATTTAGATTGTGTTTGTTATATTGTTTTCTAAAAAATATTTGGAATAATTCATGTTTGAATCCTACTTCAAAAGTGAAAGTGAGTTGAAAAATAAATTATAGAATTTTTTAATCAAATTTAAAATACAACTTCAAGTTAGATTTGAACTTTCATGTTCAAACACTAATTTTCAAATAAAAAAGTAAAAAATTATTTCGGGAAAAGTGAATACTCCCTATGTTTTATTTTACTTGATCCATATTGACTTGATATTTTCCATAAAAAATATTTATTTAAGGTTTATTTTATAAATAAATTGACCTTATTAATTATGCTTTGAAAATCTAAACTTTGAGTGCTAATATTTACGCAATTATTTACAAATAAGGCGGATAGTACTGAAAGAGAATGATAAATTTATCTTGACTTTGTAAATGTACAAGTAAAAAGAAAAATCCACTTAATATAAAAGTCTAATAAACAAAAGTTGAGAAAGAAATTTTAGGGTTGAGTGTCAAAAATAATCTTATACTATCCCCTTTTTGAATTTCATACCTAAACTAATATAATATATAGAAGTATGAGTTTCACATATAAATTATCATTTGAGAAAGATATATATTTTTTAAAATAATGAATAAAAATTTATGTAAGAAATTTACGATCTCAATAATTTAAATATGTTTTTTACTGTTCACATTTCACTCCAATTTTTATGACCAAAAGGTCTACATAAAGAGGTCTAGAGAGAGAGAGGTGGGGAATGTTCTTTCCTTTAACTTTAATTTTGGCTACAATCAGACATGCCACTACCTGTCAAATTATATTATAGCTAGCAACACTCTCTTCCTCCCTACATAGCTTCATTGTAATCTTAAAATGTGGTCGTAGTTCCACAAATATGTATTATCTCAAAAAATGAGAGGTGGGACTAGCATAATTTTGACTATTTATATATCTTCTAGTGTAAATGACTTATATATATAAAATAATCATTGAATGTAAGAATATAAAATATAACATGATAGTTCGTTATCATTGGACCTTTTCTATCTATAGATTACACCATTATTAATGAATTTATTTATTCAGAACTCAATTCAGTTTCTACATACATGTCACTTTATTCATTAAACTAGGTACTTTGTACTCAATATTAAAACAAAACAAAAAAAAAGTTCTAATTAAACCTATTGTTTAGGTTATGATTATGATTTTGTCCTTTCAAATCATGTATTGTGTGATTTCTTATTTCATTCCTAAAATGTAAATGAGGATGTAAATATTTCTTAATGTAGTATGTGGGGATGTAGTCTTTTGACTATATATCATGAGTTCATTTGTATTTGTTTGAATCTAATTATTATATACTATGTACTTGGCTTATCCAATAAAATAATAGAGGTTCTTTTAATAGATGTTCACCATGAATAATCATTCCATCGTTTTATAATGTATCGTGTATTATGTTGCATCATATTATTTTAGTGACTATAATATTTAGATAGATTGTATCATTTTTCATCATTGCATAATATCGCATATTCACAATTTGAATAATGAATCTATAAGAAAATTAAAGTAGGGGTACGAGATAGAACTACTGTAAAAGATAGTGTAAATAAAAAAATAAGATTATTAAATAATAAGTAATGACAAAATGAAAAGAAAATATTAAGATAACGATATGATCACACTAAATTGATTGTTACACAAAATGAAACTGTTCATCGTTACCTAACGCGGAACTTAAATGATAGGCTACAATAAAATTTAAGTAACATCAAAATAAATATTGTAATTAAGCCAACAATATAATACAATACAATCGGTACTAACCATCCAAACAAGGTTGTAAAGAAAATGAGAATAGTGTACTAACCCTCAACAAATTGTAGGTTTGATTCGAGAAAAAGCTCAAATTAGCCCCTCATTTTTGGATGAAGTCTCAAATTCATCATTGAGTTTTCACATAGAGCACTATTAGTACCTCAATTTTTGTAATATTGGTGCACTTTTAATCCTTCCACATATTTTATTTATTTTTAACATTGATTTCGTCTATATTTTATGTGTGAAATGCTCAATCGAATTTTTATATATTTATTATTTAGTAGAAATAATAATTCTATATGAAAGAATGTGAGAAGAATACCTTATTCTATTCGGTAAAAATATTATTATAGTTAAATAAAGAACACCTTGATATATGATGTTACAAGAAAAAAAAAATTTGTATTATTGCATGTGAAATTAACTTGGCGATCATTTTGTATTATTGCACGTGAAATCAACTTGGCGATCCTCTCAATTGTAAATGTAAAAATATTTCTACTAAATAGAACAATGTGTTCTTCTTTTCACCTTCTCTTATATAAAGTTATTGTTTCTATTAACTATATTTAAAAATAAATGAATATTCCGTACATAAAATTGCGAACTAAATTAATGTTAAGAAATAGGCGAAAGTTTGAACAGAGACCAGAAATGCACCAATAATATTGCAAACATGAATTATTAATAATACTTTATGTAAAAAGTCTAGGATAATTTTGAATTTTAACCTAAAGATAAGAGATTATTTTAATTTTCTCGTTAGATTGCTAATAACTAAAAGTGCTCAAAGAATTTTGAACAACCTTCAATCTTGTACAACTTGTTTCCATACATAGATAATTATTTTTTTATGCTTTGCCTAGGTAGTTTGATCAGTAAAAATTTAAGGGATATTTCCTTTCACATCTTGATTCTACTTTGCTTGTGTAATTCTAGCTTTGTTAGCCATTCTAGAACACCAAATTTTTTTGTGTAAGATGGATAGTTTTTGTAGATTGCCCTCCACGAACAATGTTAGCAATCCCTCGATCATGTCACTCTCTTGTACTGATGCATACTAATTAATATAATTAGTTTGTTAACAAAAAAAAAACACAAACCTTTGTTAACATTAACCTAACAAAGTGCAGATATTTGCTTTACATGATTAGTCAATACAATGGTCGGGTTTATAAGGTGAAATTAACTAATTAAGGTGGCCATCCTCCCTCTCAAAAGGCACATGGAATCGATACATTTGTGGGATCCATGTCTTCTCTACTATGCATTATGCATTTGAATTCAAGGTACAAAGTTTTTGACTAACTTTTGATCATGACATACAAAGTTTATAATCAACTTTTGATCATAAAAGAGACCTATACCCATCATTATGTTTTGTTGGGTTCACTTTGAATAGTATAATTCATGTTGCTTTTTAATGCGAGCTAGTTTCAATTTTTTCTATATATTAGTGTGAAAAAAATTGTAGGTTAAAAATATTATTGTTTATGTTGAATGTCTTAGTTTTAATTATTCAGATCTCAATCATTAACTATGTTATTTCACAGTCTGAAAATTTACTCTTAAAGAAAAATAAATTTTACTCTAACTCTATTTGACTCAATGTATGAAACCTTTATAAACTCATTAGAAGGTGTCAAGACAATCCAAAGCCTACCTCAAAAAACTATTAAAAGAAAGAAACTAAAAAATAATAGGTTCTTCCAAAAGCATGAAGGTCTCACCATTATTTGGAATGGAATAGATTTTCAACAAAGCATCTGCTAAGGATCTCTCACACTTGTATCTACATCATAAAGTGATGCAGCGACAAGTGGCGTCAGTACATGAAATATATGGTTGTATAAGATAGTTGAATAGAACAAACTTAAGAAAAATCTCACAACAAAAATAAAGTTCGACTCAACTCAATAAACTGAGCTTGAAGCGCTTATGATTCTTCATTAGCATTTACATCCCTTTGTACCAGAGCTCTTCTTAGAGGCATGGTTCTGAAACGTATAGAATATGGGTTAGAAGAAAATCTTGTAAAGTTCAACTTTATTGCAAAACATAATCATAATCCATACAAGGTGAGAAATAGATAAAGTTAATTATCACAAACATAACATGTTGGAAGATAACAATTAACTACTAATCAATTTCATAAAGTCATAAGTGTAGAATGACTTTTTTAATCATAATCCATACAAGATGAGAAAACCTTCAACCATTATGAATCCATAAATATGTGAGAAATTTTATTTTCTAAATATGTCCTCATAGAGGGGTAATATAGTCATTTGGAGACACTTGGGCACCATCGATGAAGCCATAGAGATGAAACGTAACGTAGTATTTTGATAAAACATGCCATGCCATGCAATATCCAAACATTGCCTATACTTATAGGGACCCCATGTATGTACTCTCTTCCCCTTTAACACGTGTCAAAATCTCATGCCATTTCCCAAATATGACCACATATTTTCTTGAACAAATTAAATGGCATGAGTTATTTTCACTGTGTCACATACATTTTCCAAGTCCAGTCAACTCACATTGCCACTTGAACAAATCACAAAAGAGGGGAAAAAAAAGACCCAATGAAGGTACAAATTTCAAAATTGTTCTTCTTTTCCATTAACTTGTATATGTTTTCACTTTCTTTATTTTCTTCCTTTATTGTTTTGGATTGTAGATCTTTAATTGGGTGCATCGCAAATTTAATCAGAAAGGTGATAAAAGCTTTTTGATAATTTGTCATTAGGGACATATATTGTTATTCAGCTATAAAATTTATGTGTTTGGTATGGCAGATGAGAAGAAAAATATTGAGGTAAAAATGAGCAATGAAATTATTGGTGATCAAATTACCTCATTTGCACATATGTTAGACATTTGGAATGGAGGAATCCTTAGAATTGGGACATTTGGATTTGATCCATTGCAAGATCAACAAAGTGTTACAGACATTGAATCCCTAGAGGAAGAATACTACTCAGTGGAAAATGAAATTCAAGAATGTGATGAAGAATTGTACCCTTTAATATATGCAAATATTGAAGATGAAACCATTATTGAGTCAAACAGCAATTCATGTACTGAAGAAAGCAATACTAAGATGATGAAAAAAGAAAGGATCACTCTGGCGGATTTGTTCTCTGCTGATTCTGATCATCACCCTAAGGCAGATCCTCCTGCTACTCACTCAAAATGTTTCACTAAAAACTCTTATTCATCTCCACAACTCAAAAATGGAATTTCTTTTGCCAAAAAACTCATTCCACGTGTCAAGGACGAGCCACGCCCAATCAAAAAGCTACAAAAGGTTACTCTAACACTCTTTTTTTTCCAACTTTTTTTTTTGAACTTGTGCTCTAAATATTTGTATGATTAAGAATCATTTCGTCGAGGATAAAAGATGAATTTTAAATTAAATAATTTTTAATTATAGTAAGATGATATTTTTATGTGCATGTAATGCAGGGGCAGAGTCACATGGTTAGTAATTTTGGCAAAAATATTGTATTTGTTGTTTAAAATTTCATTTGATATATATATATATATATATATTTGAAACCTAATAAACAAATTATGATTCAAAGTTCATAAATTAAAAATTCTGACTCTGTCAAAGCAAATTGTGATAAATTAAATTAATGTTTTGTAGTTGATGACAAAAGTGTTGAAAAGGAAGGTTCATCCAGATATTGAAACCAAATTGGCCAAGAACAGCACTACTCAAGTGAAAGCAGCTAACATGCTTGGTCTCTCCTGTGTTAAACACATCAGGGTTGAATCATCTGTTTCCCTTCTCCTAACTGATCAAGGTATGTAAACTTTCCAACTATAAACAATTTTTTTCTGTTACACGCTATGTCCTCTATGAGATAGTGGTAAGTTTTGCGTACATTTTATCTCTTCAGACCCACTTGTGAGATTTTATTGGATATGTTGTTGTTGTTGGACACGCTATGTCCTCTTTGATTCTGTAATTTTTCTTTATTAATTGTTTTGATATGCATCATTTGCATTGAAAATCTTTTAAAAATAGTCTTTTTATTTTCACATAAGGTCTGTATGTTATCTTCTTTCAGATTTCACGTACGAAATTACACCGAGTATACTATTATAGTATTGGCGTTGCTGCATACATATTTGCCAACTACAAATATTTTTTCCTTATTACGCGCTATGTACTTTTTGATTCTGTATTTTTCTTTTCTAATTATTTTGATATGCTTTATTTGAGCTAAAGATCTTTGACAAATAACTTTTTTACCTCTATGAAATAGGAATAGAGTTTGTGTACGCTCTTTTCATATTCTACAAGTGAAATTACACTAAATATATTTGTGTCATTGTTGCTGCATATTTGTGTCCAAAATTTGCCTTTCTTGTTTTTTCTCTCTGTTTCTTGGAATCTTTTTTTATTTTTTTCGATCGTGTTTCCTCTTTTTAGTGTAATGCTAGATCAAAAATTAGAAATATCTTCCTATATGAGGTATAGTTAGGCCCAAAATCGAATATAATATGGTATTAAAGACATTCGATTTGAATTCTAAAAAATCGGATAATATGATATTGAAGACACATCCGATGTGTGTCCTAAAAAAAACAGATAATTGTGGGATAATTATTAGAGGTGAAAATAATTTCGATTGTGAATGTGTATATATCAGATAAAGAATCTTTGGATTCGAGTGTGAGGGGGTGACGAATGAAATGTCCCATAACGGTGAATGGATAGATTTTGGGTCTCTTTATTAGGCTTAATCAATTTTTTTTTCTTTAAATTACTTTTTGAGGTGTGAATTTGGTCGAAAATCAAATTTGCCAGATAACATATAAAGATTCTTTTTTTTCTAATGCTCAATATTTATATTTAAGTCCGATTATATTTGCATCTCACATTATAGGATTCATTTTGGAGACATGTAGCTCTCCCTACAAATTTATTTTCATACCGAAATTCAAATTTTAGATCTTTTATTAAAAGTGAAGAAGTTTTAATTATCTCACAAAACCTCGATTATGAAGTGTGTTTGGTAACATCAAAATATCTTTGTAAACACTATATTTTAGTGGAGTATTAAATAGGTATTGATGTGTCACTTGGTTGTTGGATAGAGTTATACAAGTATTGGTAATATAAAAATTAATAATGTATAATTTATTTATTCATATATTAGTTATTTTATTTTGGATTAAGTTTCAAATATATACAATAAATTAATTAATTTACAATAAATATATTTATATTTTATTCAAATTTAAAAAGTTAAAAATCATAAAAAAATATATAGTGACTATATAATATAGCTTAGTAAAAGTTATAGAAAGTATATACTGACGACATAATATAGATTACTTACACAGAGCTACACACTTAATATACATTATGATAGACTCTAAAATTTAATATAGCTTGACTAGACATGATCTATACACTGACTATACATTCATATATAACGGATAATTATTTTTTTGTTATAATTATTTTGACCGAATGACCATACAACAACAACAACATTACCCCATTGCCTCAAAAGCCCATTGCGGGGTAAGAGGGAGTCGGATGTATGCAACCTGACCCCTATGTTTAAAAACATAGTTCGACTGTTTCCGGATGACCCATGATGAGCATCGAAAGTTGCATTGACGAACTGCTACTTCACAATTGAAAGAAGCGCAGACAGTTTAAAGAGTCATTTTGCTTTATTCCATCTATTATAATTATCCCTTTTATTTTTTTAATTTACATTTAATAATACATTAATTAACTTACAATATATATATACAACCTATAAAATTGTTAACTAAAAACTAAACAACACAGTTGTATGCTGAATTTTATATATAACCACAAAAAATGTAATCAACATGATACTAATTATATTAATTTTAACACAAATAATTATGGTCCTTATTGTCCACGCTCTAAATATCCAATGGACGTCTCATATTTTTCCTTCATTTTATTTTTGCAGATCTTACTGCCTAAGCTGACCTATTCCAGTTTAATTACTTGCTTCCAATGGCTTGGGGATGAATTAATAATGTTTGTAAAATTGTTTTAATAGTTTGTAAAATTTTCAATATTGTGAACAGCTACATCATGTGATCCTGTTATTTCATGGCTTTTGGCCTTTGTCGTGTGTGACAAAAAGGTTTTAATGGTGTTGAATTTAGGGTTTGATTTTGACTGATTATTATTATTATTATTATTATTATTTGGAGGTACCTTAGACGTCTTCTTCTAACTAATAATTAATCAACAGTGATTATTATTATTATTATTATTATTATTATTATTATTATGCACTTTATAAGAAAAGAGAGAATTTTGCAACTTAATTAATTAAGAAACGGGCACATCAAATTGAATGATTCTTCTCCAAATTACATATGACAATATTAATTTGGACTGTGAAAGATATATTGGATAACAATTGTTGTGCAATATGTCTTTTATTACTTGGCTTATATAGTCCAAACCAAACACTCTTAGATATTTGTCTCTCATTTGTTGTGTAATTAAGTTTCATAAGGTTTAAATGGTACTTTCCATTCCCAATTTATATGACATATATATACTCTCACTATATTTTTAATCAGTCATTAAAGAATGATATATTTTTTTACTTATTAATAACGTAACTTTTCGTCTATCTTTACGTGTCCACTATACTAAAAATACAAATTCAATTAACAATACTTGTCTAGTTTGAAAAATTAATGAATGAATTATTTATATACTTATGTTTATTTGACCCTTACTATTAAATATTATTCAATATCTAATATTTTTTCTCTAAGAATTTAGTTCACCTCCATGATTTCCAATGTATCCAAAGGGTAATATTACCCCTATTATTATTTCTTAAGATGTGTGTCAAGCTAGATAATTATTATTGAACTAATGGAGTAATATATAGTCACATAAATAATTATGACTTATATTACCTTAAATTATAGATTTCAAGAAAAATTTATATTTTTTTAAATTTTATATCTAATTAAATTATATCATATAAATTAAGACGGATAGCAATAAGTAGTGTCTCATTGTTCAAGATCCACTCATTAGCAACTTTAGTCTACTTCAAGAAATAGTGTTTACTATGCATTGACTAATATCATAACTTTGTGATAAAAGAAAATTTGGGCTTGTGGATGTGCAAAACAAGGATGTTATCAATCTCCCTAACCATAGAAGCCCATTAAATAAAATTAACAGAAGAGAAAAAAAGTATAAATTATATAATGACAAACTGTAAAGATATAGTTTTTAATATTCTCTATTCTTTCATTAATTATTGAAAATCTTCACTTTTTTTTGCGTTTCATGATACCTGAAAATAGGATTTATACCATCGCTTGTGTTTCAAGTTATTACGCTAAATATGAAAAAAAAAATCTATCAATTAATGGGTAAGCCCTTAATTAACGCTGAACATTGAGGCTATTAAAAATCAATCCCATAAAAAATGTTACAGATTGTTAGGTTTAAAAATAAAAAAAATCATTGAGCATCATTGTTCAATGTACAGATTCTTGTTTCATCGGAGGAAAAAAAATAATGTAGAAGATAAATGTCTCTATATTGATTCGACATTCAGGTATTTGGAAATCGGACATTATGTATACTTGATACAAGAGCAATGGAATTGTTGTCGGTGAAAACGTTTCATTTTTTGACCTCAAAAATCTGCAATAATTGCTGAGTTGGGTATCGATGAGCGAAGGAAAAAAATTGAGATATGATACGTTTGTTAAAAGATACCTGATTTTATTTTCTTTGTGATATTGGGTTTACACTTACTAAACTTGCACGCATTCACTTTCAAGAATTACTAGTATTGAAATGGTTGTCCTTTTAGAATTTAATTTTTCGTATTGTGAAACCTGGGTAGAAGCAAATCTGAAGATTGAGGTATAGATCGTAAACGACTGATTTCAAGGATGGATAAACAATGTAGTATCAATGAAGGTGATTGGCTACAAGTATCAAGTAATTACACATAATATCATTAAAAAGGTCACCAAAACTGTATTATAAAGAGTAGTACTTGTTATGCGTCAAATAATTAGAAATAAATAATTAAACAGTTTTGGAGTGATTTCTAGTGACTGTAAACAAAAAAAAGTACATCAGTGGAATGATTTAAGAAAGAATAACTAATTTCTCTCTATCGGGTAGACAGAAAGGTTCCTTGGGTCGAGGGGATCATCGTTGTCACTTGTGTACACTTTAGAAGACTTATCCAATCCATATTTTCATAAAAGAGCAGCGTATCTTTCACGCAAATAGGTAGCATCCATGCATTGGAAGGGATTGGAATTTTATCGCTTAGATATTCAGCAAAAGCTGCTACAAAAACTCCACAATCTCTGCATTTTCAAAGAATCAAATAAAGATTGAGTTAAATTAATTAGATAATGAGCAATTTAAAAAATAAATAGAGAATGAGTAGTCTACGTGCGACTGAGAAATAACTTACACATTGTCACTTTTTTGTTATATAACATAGAACATAAGACAAATAGATAATTGAACAAAATATATTTTGCTATTTAAATATGTATGTGACTATATTGTTAGTCTTATATTATACTTCAAACTTGAATAATAGACAAAATATAGTACGTATGATCTACTGCATAACCTACTCTAACAAAAAAAAAAGTATGTGCTAATTATATATATCTGATAAAGTACCTTTTGTAAATTTTAAGTATCAATACATAAATCCTACCCACTTTGTGACATGATTTGAGGTATCAAACAACAATAATTCAGTTGTACACTTTTTAATTTTAAAAAAATTCAACATTGTGACCTAATTTCAGGTATCAACCCATTGGTTGTCTTCATAACTATGCTGTGAAAGAATCTACAATGTACCAAAATATGAAATTGATACTCAATTCAAAAATCAAATTACTCAAAAAATAGAATAAGATTGACAATTTTGTGTTAGAACGACTAACCTTGGCTAAGGAAGGGCGGACAATTGCGATTTGTGAATTTTTTTTTGGTTAATTTTTTTATTTCATATATTATCCATAAAATGTGAATCGTTTTGGCCCAGCTTGCCTCATTTAATAATAAATATAAAACAACGTAAATCAATGAAATTGTCACCCATTGTGTATATCCACATTTTAAACTAAAATTTTGATATTTCATAACTATAAACTTCATCAATCAAAATAATTGTAAAATTTCTTTTTCTTCTTTCATCTAAAGGTTCTATTCAATTACTTTCTCATTTATCTCTCAAATCTTCTCCCCAATTTTTTCATGATGAATTTAATATTTCTTGATTGTTAGGGTGGGGGATCTAGTGGGTAAATCTCAACTAATTTTTTGAAAATATGAATTAACAATGAAAAAGAGGCATATATCAAGAACATTGTTGAATCTTCATCTATTCATGTGTACAAGGACTTTGATTTTGGTTGGATGATGTCTATCCAATATTATTGGAAATATCTTAATAAGTTTGAGTGTGTGTGTGATAATAAATACTATGATAATAACACATTGACGTTCATGATAATAAATATTTTTGATATACACTCATATATACAATGTACAATGTGATGTGCACACGTAACATCAACATTTTTAGGTTTTAAAAATATGAATTGTCCTCACTCACACTCGTTCAATCTAAAAATAAAAAAGAAGAGAGAGAGAAAAAGGTTGGATGTGTATATATACATATATAATCAAAAAATTCCAAGAAAGATTTTGAAATAATGACTGTTCATAGATATTAGCTATAGTGCATGCAATCACTTCATCTCAAGTTAAACTTGCAAAGTGTTTTATCTTTTTGCAAATGGTGATAGTGATATGAAATATTGCACATCTTCACAACAAAGATTGGTTTTTTAAGAATACACTTAACTACAATAATGATGAATATCTTTGGTGGACCCTTCCAATCTTTAATTTGTTCTTTTGTGCTTTGAAGATTTTTAAGTTTTGGCATTGTACCTTTCAATAGTAATCTCCATCTTATTTTATCTCTTATTTTAGCTTTTACAACTATAATCTTAACACTAAGAAATTAGTTTTTTGTATCTAAAAAAGCAACCACATCTTTTTAGGGTTTGATATTTTTGAGACGAGAGTCTTTCGAAAATAGTTTCTCTATCTTTATGAGGTAATAGTAAGGTATGCATATATTTTATCCTCCCCAGACCCCACTTGTGAGATTCCACTGGATATATTTGTTGTATCTCAAAAGACATCATGTCTTGTATTTTTTGATTTTGAGGATGATATATCTGAGTTAAGGATCTTTCAGAAACAATATTTCTATCTCTATGAGTTGGTGATAAGACCTACGTACATTTTACTCTTCCTAGATCTCACTTGTGAAAATTTTACTAAATTTATTATTGTTGTTTGTATCTCGAAAGACATCAGAATATAAATAGTAATAAATTATATCTTATATTCAGTATTTGTCTCAAAGAGCGTGAAAAAAAAAAAAAGAAGCTAAAATGATCATTTTGTTAAAATAAGACCAAGTGTAATATTGAAAGGTACAGTGCCAAAAAAAAATTAAAGCACAAAAAATAAATTAAAAAATGGAATTGTCCACTAAAGATTGTCATATCATTATCACCTTTGCATAAAGATAAAACACTTGTTTTACTTGAGATGAAGTGATTGCATGCACTATCAATAGTATCTCTGAAGTCATTTTAAAATCTTTTTTTTTTTGGAATTAATTGAATATTAAAGTTAATCCTTTTTTTTTTAATCGCAACGAAGGAAAGAAAAAGTACAATATTTTCATATTTGCTAATTCCTTTATTTGGAGGAAAAATTTTTGGGGACTTCTATAAATTTAGAGGTAGGATTTGCGAGACAAATCTATTATTCAGGGTGTAAGTAAATTTTATGAGATTTCTCTCAATTTTATACTTTTATTTATACAGTAAATTGCTCAATTTTGTATATATATGTAGGTCGATTCATGTATATTATAATTTTTTTATGAAAATTTAAGAATTAAGAAGGAATTGAGGAAAGTATGCCACGTGTATTATAAATTTTGGTACGTATATAAATATTTATTCAATTTGATATAATACTAGTAACATGTGTCATTATTATTTAAAACATAGAGACACTAATTACCACCATTTTTTATAATTAGTTTCTGCGTTGCACGGGCCTAATAGATATTATTTTTCTTTTTTGTTAATAGTAATTAATAGAAATGATATATTAAAATTAGGTAGACACTTTAATAGTCATTATAAAATTAAGTAGACACGTTATTGTAATTTTATAGTTGAAGTAGATAAAAAAATAATTAAATAATAATAGCAGAAACGATGTATAAATATTAGTATTGTTGATGTTTGATTTCGGAATGTTGGATTTAAAATGTCAGAAGCAGCTCAATAATCACATGTCTACTTCAGTTGCTTGATTGAAGCTAATGAAGCAGGCACAATCATCCTAAACTTTTTAATCTAACGACTTATTGTATAAAAAAAAATAGTATAATATATTATTGGCTTAATACATAGACGCCCCCTAAATTAGTCCAAATATTCTGTTTGAACATCCTAAGTAAGCATCTTACAACATGAACACTCCAAGAGGAAATTTATTATTCCACTTGGACACGTTATGCTTAAAAAAGTCCACATAATTTACAACGCCAAATATTCACCTACTCTTTTTATCCCAAATTAAGCACATTTTTCACTCCATTTACCTCAACCTTTTTTGTATAGAGTTAAAATAGTCTAGATACACGAATAAAGTAAGAGTCTATTTAAATGGACTTATTTAAAATAATTTTTAAATATTTTTAAAGTGTCTAAATAAATTAAAAAAAATATTTGTAAATATTTATTTTAAAGTCTAAAAGAGAAAAATAAGCAATAAATCAAAAGCTATAAGTTAGAAATGCTAATTTATAACTTTTGATTTATAAGTCAAAAAACAATAAATCCAGAATTAAGTCGTTGTAACGATCTGAACTATTGTTATTTTGGTGGGCAAAGAATCTCGCGATTTAAATTTTGTTCTACAGCTGGAATAATTCCTTCGTTGCGGGATTGGCGGGTCAGAATTAAAGATGCGAATTCTTATTTTCTTCTTTCTCCACAGAATGCCCTAAATAGACAAGAGTTATCTTAAAAACTCTCGAAAGGTAGTTATAGGCTTGGAAAGTAGAGAAAGAAGGGATTCTAGTATAAGGAAACTACGCCCCGCGGATTTCAAGCCTACAGCCCTTTATCGCCGCCCGAAAGAGAGGAATCATACTAGAATCATTCAGCATCCGCTTGGATCCTTTATGGACTAGTTTTTATTTCTTGAGTAGTACTAAACCCTACTCCCATCGCATCGTATAATGTAAATGAAAGGGAAAGATTATGCTTAGGACTTCGAGCATGGAGTAAGGATAGCTAAGCGTTTATTAATGAATGCTAGAACAAGAATTATTATGGGAGTTGGGATTAATCTATGACTGGTGATAATAATCTAGTCTTGATAGTTGGCCTTAGTACATTGTGCTGAAATGACTGGTAAACTTCGTAAATTTATGTGTAAGAGATTGCTAGGACAGCTAGATCCTAGTACGTGTGGTAATAAGAGGGTCCAGAGTTTGATTATTAATTTATACATACAAGTGGGTGTATTCGTGTTGACTGTTCTATGTGCATTACTTGAGAATGATTTTCATGAAATAATGAGATGAACTTCAAGCAGGGTGATTTCATTGGAGGTGATGATTTAGCATTTTTAATTTGTGTGATATGTACTTGTTAACTACTTTATGGTATTTTTTATATGTATGTGAAAAAGAAATAATGATATTAAATTAAATGATGATTTCTCTTGATTAAATTACATGTAACAAATCTATTATTTAAACTTAGCAAGTTGTGAATTATTCATCATAATTGCGATTGTGATTGTGTTTGTGAACTGGATGTCATGTTCTGACATATTATTGGGTTCGATGTATCACATTTCAACACATTAGATCGAGTGTCACATTTCAGCACACATTGAATCGAGTGTCATATTTCAACACACATTGGATCGAGTGTCACATTTCAGCACACATTGAATCGAGTGTCACATTTCAACACACATTGGATCGAGTGTCACGTTTCAACATACATTGGATCGAGTATTACATTCTGACATGTGAACTATTGAATCAAAACAGTATCGGCATGGGTTCCATAAGAGAACCATTAATGACTGCTATTTGTGCATGATCATAATTATATGTGTGAAGATGAAGAAATTAACATAATTGTAATTGATCATGCTTATCTTGTGTAATAATCGATATGAAAGAATAGAAGTTGTCTAATTGTTTCTGCTTGTAACTTATCCAAATTAAACAAGAAAGGTGGAATGTCTCAATCGCAGTCCATAACACCAAGCCAACACTCCCCACCATTACGCTTGCTAAATGGACACTAGCTAGCTACGTCCATTCTCCACAACACACATTTTCTGGTCTTTAATTTATGCTAAGATCAAATCTCATATCCAAAAACAAATGGACACTCCACTCAATCTTCAAGTAAATTTTATATACAAGTATAAGGTATCTTTTTCACCTCAAGACAAAAGAAACTGATAGGGTGATTCATCACATGATTCTCACACGTGTTTTCCTTCTAGCGTGTGTTTGGTAACGACTCTTTTCAAGAAAAATATTTTTTTGAAAAATAAGTGTATTTTTTACTTTCATCTCTATGGGAGTGGAGAGTGGGAGTGAGTGAGGGTGAGTAGAGGTTGGGGATAATGGGTAGTGAGGAGGAGAAAAATAAATTTGACATATCGCTTATAGAATTTATTTTTTCTACTTTTGTTAAGAGTCTCATATTGATAGTAAAAAGGGTTGATATTTTCTTTATATAGTTTGTCTTGTTCGACATAAATTGAAGTTATGCTTTTTAAGGCATAATTTTGTGCCTTATGAAATCGAACTTATGCTATCTCTATCTGCATAAGTTTTGTAGGAACTAAGTCATGCCTAGGTGAGGCATAACTCTTGGGTTATGAATTTCTTAAGGCATAACATTCTGAAGCTGAACTTATGTTTTAGCGTAGAAAAGTTTTGAATGAACTAACGCGACAAGTTTAGCTAGTAGGAAGGTTTTGAACTTGTCTAAGCACTAGTAGAGGTCTTTGATAATTCTACACCACTTCCAATATACTTCTTGCATAAAAGAATGAATCTTAACACAGAAAGACAAGTACGGCATTACTCAGTTCAACCTTATATATTTACGATGGAAGATTTAAATTCTAAAAATAGAGTTGTGAGGTATTACATAATAACAATTAATCAGACAACAATAAAAGTATATCAAAGAATCAAAGATGCTTAATACTTTAATACAATTTGACCAATTTTCCTACATATTTAAAAAAAAATATAAAAGAAAGCATAAAACTATTTATTTTTTTCTAAATAGCTTGACCAATTATACATGAAAAGGTGAACAATCCTCCTTGCCAAACACACCCTTAATCGAAAAAAGACAATCAAAATCCTCATCAATAGGAATTGCATCATGAACATTTAGCATAAGACACCCTATCATAATCATATAAACTTTTCCATATCATAATCATAAAATATATGGGCACTAGTGCTTGTTCCTTTTGTTTCTTGAATATGACATGAAATATCTTGATGCTTAATTTGTCAGGTACAATTATATTTCAACCGAAAAAGATTGTTCTAGTCATGTTTCCCAGTGCAAAAATACACACAGACACACACAAACATATATATGCAAACTGATAATTTGTAGTGATTTATATTATTGAACTAGCTAGTGGAAGTTATTTTCTCAATACATATATGGCACACAAAGGATGATATCAATATTTTCATACACAAAATACTCAAAATTTGGTTTTCTGATAAATTGAATTTGTTTTAAAATATTTGGTGTTTTGAAAAATAAGAAGCCATTTGTACTTCTTCAGGGACAGAGTTACTCCTTTAGACATAGGCTATTTAGGAACATATCCTTATGCAGGGCGGAGCTACTCATCCTTTATCAAGGGATTTATTCAAACCCCCTTCAGCAAAAAATTATATTATTTTATATATAATTAAAATAATTTTTTATGTATATATATAGAGTCAAAACCCCCTTAGTGACAATCGACGCGTCTAACTTCTTCAGATTTTAAATTCGATCCCTTAGTGACAATCTTGATTTTGCCACTATTCTTATGATCAAGACTATTATTTATTTCTTAATGGGACATAGGAAAATCTAAAACATGACGACAATTAATTTAGCTAAGGATGTATATGTTAAAAGCACCAATTAGCAGACAATGTACTATATATGTATTTTATGTATTAGTGGTACACCTATCCTCACTATAGTCACGGTTTGTGAAAAGGAGATTCAAGTCTAAATAGAATCATATTTATTTAGGCTTGATTTGATTTGGTTGCATGTTATCGATTGCATACAATGAACCTATTATTTATTTGTATGAGTGTGTGTATTATTCGTTATAATTGTGATTGTGATTGATGCATGGATCAGGTACACACGCTAATACATATTAGATCGAATACCACACTAGTACATATTGATTCAGGTGTCACATCGACACATTAACTATTGGAACAAGTGTCATGTCTGCACACTGATAATTTGGGTATGGGTCCCATGAGAGGACTATCTTGAATGTTGCCTTTGAAATTGATACAGTAAACTGTAGATTGATCAAGAAATAGTAACTTGATATTGTGTTCTTGCATATGTATGATTTTTAGTGTGTTGTAGTTACTTTCATGTATTACATAACCAAAGTATTAGTTGTGTAATTATATCGGGACAATATTTTTGTGTGTACTGATACTACATCTGCTCTTTCTTTGTTGAGTATAGGACGTCTTCAGGCGTCTATTGACAAATCTCAACTAAGAGATTTTTGATTTACGAAATTCAAGGGTAAGTCCACTCTTTTAGACTATCATGAGTTCATCTACTTAGTCCACCTTCCTTCGAACTTGAATATTTTTCAATGTTGTTTTGTTTTAGTATTTTCAGGTTTGTATCACCTAACTCTATACTGTTGGTAGAGTTTTGGTACAATGACTTTCACATTCTAGAAGGTTAATTTTCATACTATTTATTTTATCTATTCGTTTAAATTTATGGGAACTCAATTAATTGTTATTTTAACTTGTTTTCACATCTTTAAATACTCTTTCTTATTAGTATGTCTTAATTAATTGGGTTGTAATAATGGTTCTCCCATCGAAAAATTAGCATAGAAGTCAATCACAATAGATCGGGGTTGTGACTATATATATACACACACAAGAGAGGGTGGGGCATAATTTTTTTTAAAAAAAGTTTAGCTTTAAGTCTCAAATTTTTTTTGACTTACCTAGATTTAGTTTTTATTTCTTATAAAGTTTATTCACTTACATTGATTTTTATACATGTTAATAACACATTTTTCCATAATTGAAGAAAATTATAGACATCAAAATAAAAGGACAATAGCAGATTATAAGTTGAAAATGATAAAATGTTTCATTTTTACTTATAAAAAAAAAATTTATTGGTTCCATAAAAATTGAAAAAAAACAAACTGAACCCCATAATGAAAGCAACATTTTCCTTTAACTTGTTTTATCTTTTGGGTGATATTGATTGGTTATAAGCTTTTATTCTTAATATTACTATTATATCAACATTATTGAGGACTTTGTCCCTCTTAATTAGCTATCGTTGTTAATTCCAAAGAGGTTAGAAACACAAAACTTTAAGTAAAATGCCAATCTTATCCAACTAATAATGTAAGCAATGACTAACAAATATATTTGGTCCAAGATCTTACAAACAAAACGTGCTTTCATTCACAAATATTAAATAATAGCATCATTCAATTATCGATTAAAAAAAAATTGTTACAATGTCTGTTAAATTATCTGAGTTTTTCTTGGATGGAAGTGAAACAAAATCTGGTTGAAAAGAAATGTGTACTCATTAAAATTAAATTTATGCTAAGAAAATTATTGGAGTATTTTCTTTATCAAACTCAAATTTCAAAAGAAACTAAGAAAAAATTATATAACTAGGCAAACATACAATTTGACAAATATACATATATAAATCGCCTCTCTCTTTCCTCTCTCGATCTTGCTCATCTCTCTTCTTCTCTCCAGATCACATAGCCGATGTTATGACGTATAAGTATGTAAAATATTAACTAATTGATCATATTAAATTTCAAATCTATTCTATTTATGAAAGTTCCCCAAAACTAATAACTTAAAGTCTCCACCATGTGTAGGAAAAATAAAACGAAAACATTAATAGTAATGTCAAGACGCAAATTTGAGATGTTAAGATATCGTTACTCAAATAAGATAAAGAGCTCACTTCAAGTATTGTCGTAGAATAATATGGAGCATCACAAAAGGGTTGAGATTAAGAAACGAAATGAAAATGAAGAATTGAAAAGAGATTTTCAACTTAATTACTGTCAAACTTATAAGTTACGATCAAAACATATAATGTCACCCACTAAGGAATATTATTAAAGATTGTAGATATTTTTTGAATGGTAACAAGTCTATTATTAAGCATATATGGACAGAGACAAATAAATATATAATTTTTTTGGCAAACAAAGGGCATAAATATAACGAAAACTTACAAATATAAAAAATTTGTGTTGATCCAAGTTATGTAGCTTAAAGAATGTTCTAAAATTTTTAGTCTTTTTCAGTATACCAAAAAAATGTACTACATTATTTTATAGGTCCTTTGATTGGGTAGGACAATGAAATATAACATAATTTAATGATTTATAATGCTGTGGCGGGGGGGGGGGGGGGGGCTCTTTTTTTTTTTTTTTGTAATACATAATATAATTGACTAAGGGATTTAGGTCAAATGCAATTAGCTACAACCAATCTTAAAACATGATTAGTTTAGTAATTTACAAATTCTTAATTCCATTAATTGTTGGAACTTATTGCTTAAGAAATAATTTTATACACCAATTAAGAAACAAATTTACGAAGTCATTCACCATTGCCTCCTTTAAGCCAAACAAGTCACATCTCATGTCGTCCTGGCTTTTGCGACAAATGACAACATGCTTAACTTATTAATGAACCTATGATCTTAATTGCAAATCAAGAAATTTAAATAAATAAGCACTTTGATGGACAAAGGATCACATTACAAGGATCTGAGAAAAAATAACACATTTAAGAATATGATGTAACTAACAGTCTATCTGACTACAAATATTAATGATTACTTTTACGATTCAAACGAATTAAAATAGAAAAAGAAAGTTAATCACAATTAGCAAATGCTACAAGTCACTACTAATTTGCACTTACTTTGTACTAAACTATGCCCAAAGGAAGAACTTTTTGTGGTTGATTGAATTGAACAACCGTATTTTTGAAAATAATTCACAGTGTAACAACCTCTTCGGTCATTATTGAAAGTTGATACTGAAATAAATTGGACTAGAAAAATTTTGGGATGGTGAGTTAAAAGTTTTGAGTTATGTCAATTTTAGATGGAATCTAAACGACGTAAGGTCTAAGAAAATCTAAAGAAAAGTAGAGGGATTGATATCTAAGTGTGGATTGGATTCTCTAGTAGCGAGACGTTAAGAAGTATGTAGAAATTTTTGGAATTAAAATCGAGTAAGCAGGACTCTGATATCAAACTTGATTTGAAGGGGTCATTTTAAAATATCAAAGTTTGTTGTATTTCTGTGTTATCCTTAGACCAAAAACAAACTAAACCTTTGCAATCAAAGTCCTTGATTCGACTTCTATAATAATTTTTTGATGCCCAAATAGGGTAAACTTAATTGAGTAATCTAATCTATTTTTAATTACATGATATTCTTGTAGATTAACGAGAGGCTTCAATATGCCCAAATAAATTAACCTATATTAGAATTTTTGGTTAACTAAATAAATCTTGTCCCTCAAATTTTAATAAGGGACATGTGTAAGAAATTTAAGAACTCATTGAGGGAGTCAGAGTGATTGACCGACCACTCAAGAGGGGCCAAGTCCATTATTAATTAATGTTATAAATGTTTAAATACCAATAAAATTAGCTCACCTTATTGATTTTAAACATTTGTTCAAATGAGACTAATAATTTGTTTCTCGGTTCATATTAAGTATATTATTGAGATTTTTTTAATATTTATTGCTTATTTAATAAAATTATTAATTATTTTATATTTTTTAGTAAAATATTTTTGCGAATAATCGAAAAGGTGATTGTAGAAAGTAGCCTTTAGTTTATATTTTTAAATATTTTTTTTTGAAATATGATCCAAAAATCAACCATTCACTTATATAAATTAGAAGTAATGGTAGATAGTTGAGCAATTATTGAGAAAATCCTTTATCATTCTTGTACAATCACAAAATGGATGTCATAACCATATATACTATATCAAAAATAATATTTATCATTTATATCAATAATAATTTTTTATGTTGAACATTTATAATATAGTGTTACTATATTTATAATATATTATGTCAATTTCTTACCAAACAAGCACAATGTATTTTAAATTACTTATAATATATTTATATTGTTGGAAAAAATATAAACTAACACAAAATAAATATGATACAATAATATGAATAAAAATAGAAAAATAACGACACCAAGAATTTTACGTGGAAACCCTTCTAAATAAGAGAAAAATCACAGGCTAAGAGGAGCAGATGATATTATTATAGTAAGAAATTTTAAACCATATAGGCACGAGTATAATACTCTCAAAGACTTATACACACACAAAAGAAATACTCTCTTTTGACTTTTCACCTTACTAAAATATCGCTCTCACTCTATTTTTCTTTATAAACTATTTTTATTAAATAGTTTATGATATAACTCACAGATAAAATACTCAATATATTTTATTCTCTCTGTGGCTCTCTTTCTTTTTTCTCTCAATTTTTGATGTGTAAAATGGAGGAGCTCATCAACTCCTTTTATAGGAAAAATTTTTGATGTGTAAAATAGAAGAGCTCATCAGCTCCTTTTATAGAAAAAATTATATCCCCATAGATGTCATTAGTGACATCACAAGGGAACATAATTTTATTGTGGTATGTTGAAAACAAAAACGGTGGATTTTGTTGAATCACATTTATGGGTCTGGACCCCACATATATAACAATTCACTGTTAATATAAATGCACATTTATCATAATATTGTTATATATTGCTACTATATAAATAAAAAGTATTTGATAAAATTAATAATTATCTATATTATATTAAAAGTGTGAAGGTTTTTAATAATGTTGATTGAACTTTTTATCCTTCATTAAAAGACTTCACTTTAGAAAAAATCGTCTTTTCACATATATTTTTAATTAGTATATTATTATTTTAATAATATTTAATATTAAATATAATAAATATAATAAAAATTAAATAGAGGAGGTTGTCTTATTAGAGTTAAAGTCATACATGAAGAATCTTTTTCTAACTAAAATAGACTTGATCTAAAAATAATAAGAAAAAACTTCCATATAATAAGCAAAAAAATTTTTTGAAAAAGCATCTCCCATAAAAATAG
>JAOTQJ010000002.1:3350391-3363758 GCA_025642045.1 Solanum sejunctum | reverse complement strand
TAAGTAAAGATTCAGTATAAGTGGTTATCTCGGTGTCCTATCGGCACCATTCACGGCCCCTGGGTTAGGTCGTGACAATGAGAGAACAAGATTGATTATGATAAATTATTCTCATTGTACGAACTAGTTCAAGTAAGAAATATATGTTTTGAGTGATGCTATATAAGTAAGGACCACAAGTCCGAGTGATGCTATATTCATGATATAATTATGAACCATTTGTTTTACTATGTTGTGTTTATCTATTCGTATTTCATATAATCAGGTATGCAATTATGTGATCAAATGAAAAATAGTTAATGTATAAGTTATAAGTTGGGATTTGACGACTTAGAGTCTGATCATATTATGATTTATGATTATGTGTGATAATGAGAGTCTGAGGGGTAATTTTTAATCTTTTGAATCCCTACAAGCTGCTATGATGGGGTCCATCCCTCTATGACGACGGAGTCGTTATAGTGGTCTGAATTGTTATAGTGGGCCAGTGCAAATGCAATAGCGTTGACAATTTCAGCCTATATTAATGAAATCAACTTACTTAATTCATATTAAATAAGTTGGATCACTCATTTTTAAATGGATAAATATGAACTTCAATTAACTTCTAAAACTCATATAAATATGTATAAATATAGACAAAATAAATAAAATATGGGACCCATTTAGGTCTAAAATAAATCAATCTTCTGAAAATTCCTAAAGGGCTAAATCCTAAATTTCTAGGTCCCTTGAACTTCCGAAATCTTCTGAAATATTCAATTATATACGTAGGTGGTGTGATTATTTTTCAGACATGTATTAAAACATATTATTACGTTTTCATATAAGTAATGCAATGATTAAGTTGATAAGATTTAGTTATTTCATTTAAAAGCTTTGAATTTTTAATTTTATTTATTGTATTTCTTTCTGATTTACTATGATTTGTTGCCTTCATTTTTCGTAAAATTCTTCTAGAACTGCATTAATTTCCTTTGGCATCTTACATAAGCAGGGATGGCAACGGTCGGGTGTGGGACGGGTTGAGCTCAACCCATAAATTTTTTAAATTGTTTCGCTCGCCTCGCATGATAATTTTTTTCATTTTCAATCAGCCTTGCCCCACCCCGCATAAATCCACCCTGCTTAAATTTTAAAGTTCTTTTATTTTTTAATTAAATTCAATTTTTTCTCGCTAATTAACGTCTCAACAACTAATAAATTATTTTTAGTTGATATTTTAACAATTATTTCTTAATCGGAACTTAAAAGTTTCTAATTAACATTTTAACAACTAACAATTTACCGGATATGTCTAGTTTAAATTATAGAAAAAAATAAAATTAAAGTCAATATTTAATACTAAAGCTTATATCTTTGATTTTTAGTATTTACCAAAATTTTATTTCTTCGAATTCCTATTTAGTTTTTTAAACCCGAAACTCGTCCCAGCATTAATTTTAAAAATAGCTACTCCAACCCACCCTGCACCCGCATAACTCTAAATTCGCCCTGTCCCCCTTAGCTCTAAACTCATCCCATACCTGCCCTGCCCCGTAGCCATCCCCACATAAGTTTTAGTTAAAAAAGAATGCATTAACCATTCTTGCTCATTAGTACTGGAAATTATTTTTACAAAGAATTAAAGACGATTGATCCTTGGAAAAAGGCCAAGGAAATATATAGGGGTTTTAAATGGGTTGAAACCATTTTACCCAATTTATATTTCCTCATATTTTATATGGGTGAATTGTATTCCAATTCATTTTAATATAATCTATATTCAATCCATTTGAATCCAATCCAATCCACCTATTTACCACCCCTAGGATGTAATATAAAGAAGCCCCAAATCATTTCAATATTGTCGTCTTGTAAGTAGTCCAGAGCCAAGTATTGATGTGAGAGACAGTGTTCCAGTGGTAGTCTGGTTATATGGTAAAAGGGTTATGTTATAATTTGATAAATTGTCAGACTTGGGAAGCCTGAGCGTATGTCAAGTGTTAGGCTTGAAAAGCATTAGCATGATAAGGGATTGAAATCAAGGATATTATAATGGTTAATTTCTATTTAATCCATGTTGCCTGTTGATACATATTGTTTGTCCTGATACTACTCTTGCTATGTCACTTGGCATAGTCTGGCTAGGAGTCGCTGATATTTCATAGATGAAGATGAGGATAATCTATCTCCGACAGCTTCTACTTCTCCTCCTTTGTGGTGAGAGTTGTATTCTATTTTATTTTATAAATTGTTTTCTAACAAATTCTTTTATCTGTTTAGACTAGTTCCTTGGGAGTGTTAGTATATTTTCTAGTATATCTAAAGGTTTTCTAGTATATCTAAAGGTTTAAGTCAATTATTTATGATATTTCATATTGTTATTTTATAATTCATTATTTTTCAAATGTTATAATTGATCAGAGATTAATGATTCTCCTATATAGATATTGAAGTAAGTACTCATACTCGATACAAAAGTGGAAATGGCCCAATAAAATTAAAGGTAACTTTGTCAATTGTTTGGCTCGAAGTTTGTAGGAACATGCATATGGTACACTAGATTATTTATTAACGAGGACCACTGCTATAGAGTAAAAGAACTTAGATGCCATAGAAATTATTATGAGGACCACTCCTTTTTTGAAATATATAATAGTGATATAATTTTCATTATTTCTAAATTTGGCAAACAATCCTTTCATCTGAAAATTCCTGAATGACACAAAATAATTATTCTAATTATTTCCATAAACAACTAAGTTTCCTCGTGTTGATGTGATAATGTTAATTGTACTCATGCATTTAGTTGTCATTTCCAAATATATTGAGTAAAGAAAAAAGGTCAACAAGGTTTTCCTCCAATGTTTATTGATTTCTTTATTACAAGAATAATTTTCTTTTAGTTCTAAAAGGGAATTCAACTATTGCACAATAGTGTTAATAACTTTTATTAGACTTTCCCTTCTTCTTTTTTTTAAAAAAAAAAAATTTAAACATCATTTATTGTTTGGCTAAATGTATGAACTCTTAGCTAAGGCATGGACAATGTTGTACAAGAATCCTTTAAATTGATAAATTGTTTTGACTTTTGAACCACCTAATTTGAAAATTTAGTGTCCGTTTAGATATTTAATATTTACCAATGATTTTAATAGAAAAAATTAGACAAAATCTATAAAATTATTAAACGTACTTTTTTAGTAGTTTTTATTTATAACGTCAAATGTTAGTGCATGTATATTGGTTGGGGGAGGGGGGGCGGAGGGGGGACCAAAAAGGCTATACCAAGTCTTTTGTTCAAAGTCAGTGGAGTACATAAAATTGGTGTGACAAACAAAGATGTGGTTGGGAAAATAATACACAAGAAAGCACCAATAAATAAAACTTACCAAAAATGAAATAAAGCACCATCAACATTAATCATCTTCTTAAGGGATCACGTTCTTCACTCTGTCATAAAATACAATGATAAATAAAGAAAGTCCGTGTAATAATTTATACTCACTTGTTTCTTTTAGGAATTTTTATATATAGTCATTTAAAAATATCTTAAATTTACGTTATAACTATAATTTGGATCATTATATTTCGTAACTATAGCTATAACAATATTTTTGAATTTTGCTATACAATTCGTGCATCGTTTGCATATTCATCATACAATTTGCAGTTTTTGTATAGTGTCTGTATAATTTCCTTTACAATTTACAATTTTTGTATAATACTTATATATTTTACTATACAATTCGCGCACAATATTGTACAGTTCATTATACAATTCGTGTAATATTTGTATAATTTACTATAAAATTTACAGTTTTTGTATAATGTTTGTATATTTCTCTATACAATTCACACACAATGTTGGCATATTTCACTATATAACTTGCATTGTTCGTATATTTCACTATATAACTCGTGCATCATTTGTATAATTAGTTGTACAATTTCACTATTTGAATATACGATACAATTCGCTATATCATTCACTATACAAACTCAAACTGTAATTATAATACAATTCGCTATATCATTCACTATACAAACTCAAACTGTAATTATACAATGATATTAGTCACGAACCTCGAAAACAAGAAGTTCTGGTCGAGATGGCCACATATCTTTCCGGCTAAGGAATGGGAAATCTTGATTCTGTTACATGAATCCAATTTTGATTATTTTAAACTAGAATTATTTAGCTAATTAACTAATATATTTTAAATTGTAAATTTTTTCCTCTTTTTTAACATTTATAGGTGCTCTTATGATCTTTTTTCTTCCTAGATGTCTCAAAGTAGCCGGCACATATTTGATACATACAAAAAAAAATCAATTAATCAATGAATAATATGAATACGCAAGACAATTAACCATTGTTTCTTAACTAAGATGTGAGGTTTTTACCTTCAATTTGCCTTCTCTCTTTTCTTTTTTCTATTCTTCATTTTCTGAGCAATCATGGTTCTAAGCTTTTGTTCTTTTTCAGATTTATGATGAAAAAAATGTATGCCAATAGATCAAAAACTCTTATCTTAGTATTTTTTGGGAATTAGATTTGACTAGGAGAATGAAACAAACAAATTTATTCAAAATATTTTAAAAAAAAAATGTAGCAAATTAAATCTTGGTCTTATCATTCAAGAAAAAAGAAATATTGGTGCAAAAACAAAAGTATTCCTAGATCACAATTCAGAAAGCATGTTTTCTTTCTCTTATTAATAAGTGTTCGTACTTTTTAGGAATTATTTCTATACTCTTACATATTTTAGTGTATTTATGATTTTTGGAATGCAAAATGTGAGCGATTTCTCGGGACAGTATAATGTACAGTCTAATGACCTTGAAGATTATTTTTGAAAATTTTTAAAAAATTATTATTTTATCCTTTCGATAGTTACTTCGAGTCATATTTTATTAACTGTTGAGTTTGGAATTTTATTGAAAAGTTGTAAAAGTTAAAAGTTTTTCAGTTTTGGAAGTTTCAAGTTGTTCAAAAGTGGTTTGTGGTATCAACTAGAGCTATGAGTCTTGAAAAGTAATCTTATTAGTTCCATCAGCTTCAAAATATGAAATTTGATCTAAGAATGCTAGGATTATCTATTTTAGAGTTATTTCATGGATTTGAGGTCTTAAATTGAATGTTTAAGTTAATCTAGATCAAGAGTTGACTTAGAGGGGGTTGCGGCGATCGCAAAGGAAAATCCTCAGGCAGACTTAAACATTTCAAATTGGGATGCTACCTCATTTCATCATATTTGGACCTTGGAAGCTCCCTTAGGACAATTTTAAAGAGGATTTTCAAGATTAATTTCTTAAGTAATTTTGACTCCAAATCTTCATTACCCACTATTTATGTCATGATTTAAACCTTTGATTCTTAGTTTTGAAATTCAAAGCCTATGGATTTTGATGATTATGAGCTAATTTATACTTCTTTATTTTTGAAAAGATTTCATCATTAATTTTCAAATATTTTGAATAACATAATTATATATTAACTTTCAAATTTATCCCTACTTTTCTGAAAATGAATTTCAGGATTGTTTCAAATCCGATCTTTAAAATTAATAAATTGTGTATTGTTATTCTTGTATTCTTATGATGATTTCACATTTCAATAGACTTTTTGATTTAAAGATCGATTGAAAAGAGAAGGCTCAAGTTACAAAATAGTGATTTGATTAATTGTAGGTATGTGAACTTCTTAACCCTTCATTAAGTGTATAAAACCTTGCATTTCCTTATTTTACGTTGGGAGTAATGGAGTTTGTGAAGGGTTTATATGATGGTTGCACACCCATGTTAAATAATTCTAACGATGAATAAAAAGGGGGAAAAAGATAATGTGATAATACAATAATATGTGATGTGTTGTGGATGATCTAAAGCACTTATTTGAAGAACATAATCGTATTGTCATGAATTATGAATTGATATTGATACTTTTATCATGAATTGATATTGATATTTTCATCTTCTCATTTATACATATGAATATGCTATGCTTGCATTAGTTCGATGACATTGATATAATTGAAATAGTTAATGAGAAATAATTAAAAATAGAGATTAGGCCACACACTCCATGGAAAGTTCTATATGGAGGACCAAGACACACACTCACTGGCAAATTCTATATGAAAGATCGAGCAACATGCTCTGTGGTGGGTTATAAGAATAGAAATGCCTCCCATGATTTTTTAGTTGAGATTTAGTGGGTGTGTAGAGTAAGACAGATGCATCACTCTTTATGTAACATGTGCATCACATTGCACTTTAGCATTTTGTTTGATTTCAGGTGTGAGTATATACTTGGATTCTTTTTCCCAGTTATTGAAGTAGTTGGAAGAGATCAATGTACTTATGCATTGAGTCTTTGTCATTTCTTCTTTGCTATTTGTTATTATATGTTACATTGGTTGATTTATGGAGGTTCATATGGTATATGATAGAGTAGATAAATTTTTATATCTTTACCTAGGTGAATAGGATTGCTTGCAAGGTACCACTTCCTTCCTTCTACACTTATGTAGGTTATGAGCCTGAGATGTTTTTATTTCTCTCTTCATTATTGATAAAGGCTGGCCTGGTAGTTCATGAGGTAGTTGCTTGTCACTCTGGTAGGTATCACCTACTCTTTACTACATTTTTGTACTATTCTATACCCAAAGGCATTCAAACTTGTATCTTTTTGAATTCGATATAATAATTAGAGGCTTGTACACATGACATCAGGTTTTATGGGTGCTTGAGTTAGGCTATTTTGTCGACAATGTTTATGAAATATTAGTTTGGTGTTGTGTTTTTTCTTTGCTTTTATCTGTATACTTAAGTTTTACATTGACTTGTCCTGGTTGATTAAGACAAGTTCTATCACACTCAAGTTTGGGTCATAAAAAATAATATCAAAGCCTAGGTCTATAGGTCTCACGTGTGTACACAATCCAAGTCATAATGTCTTGAGTATCGACATGGAGATGTTTGTTGCTTATTTTTGAGTCGCTATAAAAACTATAAGAAAAATTCCCTTATTCTTTCAATTCTTATTGTGCATTATGGCATTAGTATTAAGTTGTCATGTGTTCCTTTTGACAAATGGCTAGGACAAGAACTAAAACTACTAGTAGAAAAAGAGAGTCAGTCCCAGAGGAACCTGTTGAAACCCTAACTAGGGATAAAGGTAGAGTCTGAGATAGATGTTGAGGTCGTGCCCATGAAATAACACAAGCAAGAGGTCATGGTAGAGGTGCCTCACCTGAGCCAGAGATTTATGCTAGAGAGGACCTGGTTCCTCCTGAGTAAGCAACTGTGCTATTGATTTTGAATACCTTATGAGGGTATTAGATGTGCTTGAGAGTTTTGTGCAGAGTGGTAGTGCGACAAACATACCAGGAGGTTAATAAACTATGTTAGGGGCTCAGACTCTATAGCAATGCTAACCTCTAGTTGTTCCGAATCTGATGGGACAACCATCAGTGGGTCTTAAAGTTGAAGGTGAACCTACTCCAGCAGTTAGAGGGAAGGGGTTCAAGGTGATCCATTGGATCAACTAAAAATTGGTAAAAAGTATACTTAGAATCTCTATTAGTAGGGTCTTTATCGATGATCTGGGATATGTTTGCTACTGCCTTCTATGACTACTTTATCCCTTAGATTGTGTGGAAGAAAAGTAGGTTAAGGTTCAAAAGTTTGAGGCAAGGTAGACTTGTTGTTGTTGAGTATGATACTTGATTCTATCGGTTGTTTAGACATGCCTTGGCTATTGTTCTAGGTAAGTTCGATAGGACCCTATATTTGTGAGAGGGTTGAACTATTCTACTTATATTGTTATGTTCAAATCCTTTTGTGAGGGGGCATCCTTCTAGCTTATCATGGGTACCATATATTTTTCGTCACTAAAAGTATATTGTTTATGCATTTAAATATAAAATATAATTTTCATCACAAAAAGTGAATAATTAGTGACGAATTTTGTATTGTACCTAAAAATTTCGTAGCTAAATATCATATTTTTTATAGTCGAAAAATCCCAAGAACAGTCAATTAAAGATTTTTTCTCGAAAATCCCCAACGAAAATATAGACTACTCCTCGCTTTCCTTTGCCACTCAAGTGTACGGTATGTCAGTTCCTTGTCAGTTAGTCAACTCCTCCACTCTTATTTTATTGACAACTAATTCCGCTGATGGCTTTTTCTGAATAAAATAAAAATTAGATTCATGTAACAGAAGAAAGATTTTTCATTCCTTAGTCGGAAAGATATATGACCATGAATTTTGAAGAGCTTCTGATTCTAACAATTGATTGCAGAGTTGATCATTCAGACCTTTCACAGTGAATGGATAAAGAGGAGTTTGGTGACCAAAAATGGGCCTGTATATCTGGTACCTCATTTGGAGGTAGAGGATCCCACAGAAGAAGTGGTTTTTTTCAGTATCGAGGATCAATTTACACATCTATGCCAACATCCAAGGGTGATAACACACCTCTTGAATCATATAGTACAAATTAAGGTTTATATAGTTCTCATCAGAGGCTAATGGGCTAGGATGGTCATATCAATTCCTTGATGTCATCATAGTGGTTTCTACATGGGAGGGCTCGTAATACTTGTGAAGACCCAGATCATCTTTCATGATAGTGTCCTACGCAGGACTGGAGAGGACCCCAACCTAGTTTCCCAGTTGTGATTAGAGGGTCAGCACCTCAGATGACGGGTCATGGTAGAGTTTAGCCTAGTAGAGGTTTTCATACTTCAGGTAGACATATGAGTGATGGTATGGCTTAGTAGGGAGGAATAGAGATGTCATTCAGATGAGAGGTAGAAGAGGTGCTCAATGTAATACTTTTTTGTAGAGGTCGGACATTGAGGATTTTAATAGAATTATTACGAGTATCATCCTAGTCCACATCAATCTGCATTTATGTTGTTTTATCTAGGGTCTACTCTTACATGTTTAACTATTTTCCTTTGGGGTTCGGCTTGATGTGTGATTGCGTACTTGTTTATATTTATGTTTCTACATCAATAGGTAAGTCCTTAGTGGTGGATTGACTATACTGATCATGTTTTGTTTGTTTAATGGGTTATGATATTTGGTAGATATGATCATATTAGGTATTATAAATTTTGATGTCATTTTGGATATGGATTGATTCTCTCTTTGTCTCTCAATTATTTTTCTAAAATTATGAACTTAGTTATGCTTTGTGTAAGTGGAAAAGGTATTAGTGGTTCTTATCCTAGTAAGGCCATTTTAGTTATCCATGCTCAAATATTAATTGATTGAGGTTGTTTGTGTTATTTAGCCTTTAGTACACTAGTGTTGAGCCACCTACCATGGAGTCTGTATCAGCAGTTCAGGAGCTTGAAGATGTATTTCTAACTGATCTTCTAAGTATTTCTACCAATATTGACTTAGAGCTAGATGATAAGCCTATTTTTATTCCTACATATTATATGGTTTCAATAGAGTTATAGGTGTTAAAAGAGCAATTGCAGTATCTGTTAAGTAAGAGATTATGTAGGCTAGTATATAATTTTAGGGTGCGTTTTTCCGTTATGAAGAAGAAAGATGGGTCTATGAGGATGTGTGTCAATTATAGATAGTTAAACAAGATAACTATCAAGAATAAATATCTTCTTCTTTTTATTGATAATTTGTTTAATTAATTTCATAAAATAACATTGTTTTCTAAGATTTACTTTAAGTTTGGCTATCATCTGTTGAGGATTACACATTAAGTATTCCTAAGATAACTTTTTGGACCCATTATGGCCACTATAAGTTCTTAGTAATGTATTTTGGATTGACTAATACCCTTGGTTGGTCGTAAAGTTGAGGAATCAGGTGTTTTGCCTATATTTGGATTCCTTAGTGATTATGTTCTCTAATGATATCTTGGTGTATTCCAAGAGTAAGGCTGATCATGTTCACCATTTAAGGATAGTGCTTAAAAGATTAAGGTAGGATAAATAGGGTATAAAAATTTCTAAGTGTGAGTTTTGACTTGATTCAGTGATATTCTGGGGACATTTGGAGTAAAATAAGGGCATTAAGGTGGATTCGATCATAATTAAGGTTGTTAGAGGATGAATGAGACTTACTTTTTCTGTTGAGATTCATAACATTTTAGGGTTGGATGTGAAGGAACATGAGGATCACTTGCGGATTATGTTGCAAACATTGGGAGATAGACAACCTTTTGTTAAGCTTAGAAAGTGTAAGTTTGGGCTAAGGGAGGTTGCTAAGAGACGAATATTGGAGATTTTTATCTAATAATATTGAGTTCCATTTAATGATATAGTCTCAATCCCCATTGTATTTTCTTTAATATAGACACATAGAATATTGGATAGACTCTGAACAAATTAGGTGAAGAAGTCAACCAATAAACCACTAACCTTATAGAATCAAGGATCTTGAATAGCCTAATGTAGCAAGGATTGAGCTTACCCTTCTTACTAATACTTTTCATGGAGGATAATTTCTAGAGAAAATGCTCACCAGCTTGAAATGTCACATATGTAACCTTGAGATTCGTATGTTCTTTTTGTCGACTCTAGACTATTAGAAGTATAGCTTGGATACTTATTACTTTATCCTAAGCATCTTTCACTAAGTTAACCCTTAAGGGCTTCGCATCTCCAGCCTCAAACCATCCTATTGGGGGTCTACACTTTGTTCCATAAAGAGCTTCAAAATGAGTCATATCAATATTGAAATGGTAGTTATTATTATAAAAGAACTCATACAATGGTAGAAAACTTTGCCAATGACCACCAAAATTGATCACACCTACCCTTCACATATCTTCTGTTACCTGAATAGTTCTCTTTGACTATACACCAGTCTATGGATGAAAACGTTGTACTGAAAGTGAGTTGTGTGCTCAACTCCTCATGTAAATTTTTTTAAAACTTAAATGTAAACTAAGTACCATGGTCTGAGATGATAGAGAGGAGCACTAAATATAATCTCACTATCTCTTTCACATAGATCTTTGCCAACCATTAACATCATAACATACCATCATTAGAATAAAATAGGCTAACTTCACTAGCTAGTCAACCACCACCCAAATAGAATCAAACTTTTCTAAGGTCTTGGGGAGACCCATGATAAAATTCATGGAATTTTTTTCCCACTTTTATTCAGGAATGAGCATTATTTGAAGTAAGTTTGCTGGGCTTCGGTGCTAAATTTCACTTATTGACAATTTCTGTACTTAAGCTTAAATTCATTGATGTCTTTTTTCATTTCAGGCCACCAATAAATTCAATTCAAATTCTAATATATCTTGGTCATTTTAGATGAATAGAATATTGCAAATTATGAACTTCTGACAATATACTCTCAATTATGTGTTCTACTTGAGGACATAAAATTTTTCCTATAACTGAGTACCCTACATGCATCCAAAGCTGCATTTTTTGCCTTACCAAACACTGTTTTCCTTTTCATCTCATTCAAATCCTCATCTTGAAACTGCTTGGTTTTAATCTATTTAATGAAAGTGGGTCTCAGTTCATCACTAGCCAATACCATATCTTTCTCTGAGATGCCTTTCATGAACTGGCTATCTAACACTTAAACCTCCCTAGATAATTATCGCTTGGCTACACTTAATTAGGCGTGGATACTTATACTTATCAATTTTTGGATCAATACGTCTTCGAACATATTAGCATTTCTCAGGTGATATTGGATGGTGATGTCATAATTCATAAGTAATTCAATCCACCTTTGTTATCCTAAATTCATGTCTTTTTGAGTAAACAATGATTCAGACTGTGATGATCAGTAAACACCTTGCACTTAACCCTATAAAGATAATGTCATCAGATTTTTAGCATAAACACCACCATTGTCAAGCTCACGTCATGTCTTGGGTATTCCCGCTCATGAACTTTTAACTGCCGTAAAGCATAAGCTATGATATTTTTATCTTGTATCAACATAACACCCAAACCCATACACAATACATCATGATACATAATAAAACTCTTACCTTTCATCTATAATGTTAGGATTGGGTTGTAGTCAAAAGAGTCTTGAGTTTTTAGAAGCTCTTCTCACACTTGTTAGACTACTCAAATTGCACACCCTTTTAGGTCAACCTTGTCAAATGAGTAGCAATAGAATAAAAATTTCTCACAAACCATTAATAATAACTGGCAAGACCTAGAAAATTTCTCACCTCATTGATTGAGTTAGGCTGAACCAAATTCTTAAATGCTTTAATATTTTGGGATCCGCCATCACCTCATCCTTTGAAAGAATATACCCCAAGAAGGCAATAAAAGACAACTGGAATTCACACTTCAAAAAATTTTCATATAATTTTTCCCCATAATACCCAAAATAAAATAAAGCTAGTTGATGTGCTTTTCCTTACTCTTTTGAATAAGCTAGAATGTCATCAATAAATACAATCACAAATGAATTCGAGAATGTCTTAGACATTCCATTCATCAAACTCATAAAAGTTGCGAGATCATTGATCAAACCAAAAGACGTTACCAAGAATTTATAGTGTTTGTATCGAGTCCTAAAAGCATTTTAGGCACATCCTCGAGCATAATCTTTTGCCAATGGTACCTAGACCTTAAGTCAATCGTAGATAATACTGACAAAACTTATAACTATTCAAAGAGGTCATTGATAGGGGGCAGCGAGTACTTATTTTGTATAATGACCTTGTCCAATAATCGATAGTCTTTGCACATTCTCATGCTACTATCCTTTTTCATAATAAATAAAATTGGAACACCTTATGGTGAAGCACTAGAGTGGATGAAACACTTACTAAAGAGATCTTGGATCTGAACCTTCAGTTCTCTTACCTATGCCAAAACCATACAATTGGGGGATAGAGATTGGATGAGTGTCGAACACTAAATCAATGCAGAATCTATATCTCTATCAGCAGACATGCTAGGCAAATCTATGGGAAAAACTTTCTTAAACTTTTAGACTATAGGAATGGAATTAGTAAAAGAAGATTTTAACTTAACATCCTGAACATGAACCAAATATATTGGATATTCTTGCCCTACCATTCAGCTAGCTTAGATATATGTTATGATTTTAGCTATCTTAGGCTCAGACACCCTTTGCCCCTCTAAACTTTTCCTATCCAGGATCTGTAGAGTTATAGTTGTAGCATAACAATTAAGTACTGCATGATAGGGGGACAACCAAATCATGCTTAAGATCACATTGAAATTAGTCATGTTCAAAATCATCAAGTTAGCCCATGTAAAATCTCATAAACAAAGTAGACCAAGCATGATAAACATGGATTACTACAACAAACTCTCCAACTAGGATGAAAATATGGATGGGGGTGTCAAGCATATCATAAATCACATCAAAATCC
>JAOTQJ010000002.1:3337296-3350291 GCA_025642045.1 Solanum sejunctum | reverse complement strand
AAAATAATAAGAAAAAACTTCCATATAATAAGCAAAAAATTTTTTTGAAAAAGCATCTCCCATAAAAATAGGCAAAAAAATAGTAAAAAAACAAAAAAGAACACATTAAAAAAGAGAGTTAAAAAAAAGACTTGATTTAAAAAAATAAAAAATAAAAAACTTCCCATATAGTAAGTATAAAAAGGGATATAAAAAACCATCTCCCATAAAAATAGGCCAAAAAAAAGTAAAAAAACAAAAACAAAAAAGAACACATTAAAAAAGAAATTAGATTAAAGATAATTTAATTTTCTTTAATTATTCTCTTAATATTTTTATAATTAGTTAATTTATCAATTTTTTTCCTCTTTCCTTTATGACTTTGCTATTTTAATAAAAAAAATCTTCTAATTTCACCATGAATCCTAATTATATAATGAAAGATTTCGTAAGTATTATTTCCTATCCTTTTTTATTTATGATTTTTCTTCTTCTATAAAAATATTTTAATTTCAATTTTTGATTCATCAATGATTAACAATCAACAATTCGGCTTGTATTTTCTTATTTTATAATTGCAATCAATTTTTTTCTTGCTTTAATTAATTCATTCATCCCCTTCATCAATGGATCTTATTTTACACTTTTTCCCGAACTTCAATTTGATTCTGAAATTTACGTATATTACACACTCACATGTTTCATATTCTTTTCACTTTCTTTTTTACTTTTTGAATTTGGAAAATCTAATATGAATTGTTATGCTATCTTAACTTGCTTGAAATAATATTAATTGTTGTGCTACCTTAACTTGCTTCATTCAAATTATATTATGCTCTTAGTTTAGTTATTTGAGTCTAATAAATTTTCGGTATTTAAAAATTTCTCTTCTGTTTTAACTAACATTTCGCTCTATTCACAAGTTTCATTTGTTCAGGTCAAATAATATCTCAAGTGAGATAATATTTATTTGCTTTAGACAAATCGTCTTTTCACTATTTTTTAATTTATTATTTAATTTTTTATAATTTAGTTTGTAGATTCACTTTTGGATTAGAATTACTTTATATTTAGAATTCATTTTTGATTTGAAACTATTTTATGTAAATAATTAATAAAAAATTTTACTATCAAATACTTTGTTAATAAAAGTATGTAATATAATAAATTTAAAAATAAAATTATGTTGGAAACATTAAACTATTCCTTTTATATTTCAGAATCATTTGTTACATTAAATTTAAGTCAATTAATTGTTTAATTTCTAACTATTCAACTCTAAATTATTACTTTATGTATTAAAATCTATTAGCAATCTATATTATAAGCAATTGGATTGATTATTTTTCATGTTTGAACTATCACAGTAGAATAAACTATTACATTAAACTAATAATATTTATTTATTTTTTTTTACATGAATATTGTATTTGATTTTCTCATCTTTGTTGTATCACAATAAACTAAACTATTACATTAAACTAATAATATCTATTTAATTTTATTTATATGAATATTACCTATATTTAATGACAACTATCACTTATATATAATTTTTAATATAAATTTTTAAATTAATATGGCTCATATATGCAAATCACGTACACTAAACTAGTTTATTAAAAAATACTCGTCCAAATAAATAAAGGAGGAGAGGAAGAGAGAGATTATAATGTAGTATGTATCTTAATTGAAACTTATACTAATTGAACCGTCATTTGTACAAGCAAAAGCCAAATCAACTTTCTAGCATATCCAAATAAAAAAAAAAGGCGTTACCATTCATCAAACATTAAAATAACCAAACACTAGATATTATGTACAAGAATTTTTATTTAAAGTTTATTTTTCCATTTTAATATATGGTAACACATTTCTTAATTTGTTGATGAAGCACGTCTGGGTCGGATCTTGACCATAAGTGGGTGGGCCATTTCACAAGAGAGCTTCAATACCTCAGACAAGTCAACATTACTACTGGGCCGAAACTCGAACTCATGCAAAAGCGTTGCGACCCAATAGGTGACTGTGGTCAAGCCCAATGTCTTTCCGGGACAAGATCGCCTTCCGGATCCGAACGGTGCCAATCTCATATCAGACCCTAATATATTGAAATTCATGTCACTGTGAACTTTGTTCATGAACCTCTCGGGCTTAAACATAAGTGGGTCAGCCCAAACATCTGCATCTCGCGTGATGGCCCACATGTTCACCATGGCGGTTGTCCCAGCTGGCACATGATAACCATCAACTGTAGTGTCCGTTATTGCGAGGCGGGCCCATGACAATAGTGGACCAGGAGGGTGCAACCTTAGTACTTCTTTTATCACAGCCGAAAGATATGTCATTTTTGAGACATCAGATTCTGTCACGACTCTTGACTGTTCAACGACTCTATCTAATTCAACTTGAACTTTTGATTGAATATCAGGATGAAGCACCATTCGTGCTAGTATCCACTCCACCAATACTGTTACAGTGTCAGTCCCTCTAAATATCATTTCCTACCAAAGATAAAATTTATAGTAAGAAAAAATATATCATGGTCCCAGAGGCGAATTCAGAATTACAAAGGAGTGTAGTACTACTCATATTGACTTATGACAAAATCAAAAATTTTAAACTTATTTCACATAATTATCACAAAAAATAAAGAGAACTTAAAAAAAAATAATAAATAGTCAGGAGGTCAATGGAATTTGAACTCTGTAATTGCTATTGATAATGACCTTTTAACTACCTATTAAACATTTTTAAAAGTTAATCAGAAAGTGAAGGGATAAGAAAAATAATGAAAATAGTCCCTTATGTTTGAAGTAAATTCAAAATAATCCCTTAGAATATGCATTTGAACAATTTTAAGTCTCTATTACATAATTAACATTTATGTTTATTAAATTTGATGAAAAAATTGGGGAGGAAAAAAAAAGAAAATAGCTGTTTCTTACATGCTTTATGGAGTATTTTAAATCTATCAAAGATTTTTTGTCATTTTCTTTTAATAGCCAAAAGATATTTAAGAAGCAAAAATTCTCGAAAAGGACAAGTCATTTAGGAAGATAACGACTTGATTAATTAGTTATGTTCGTTTTTTAATAATTTATAACTAGTGAAATAGTGACTAATGTTTTAAACCACAAATTTTGATTTATGTCAAATCAAATGAGGTCACGTAAAATAGTACGGATGGAATATTACTTACCCAAAGCACTGCAATCATATCATTCTGTGATAATCTTTCTGAACCTTGAAGAGATAGCAAAACATCCACAAAATCACCAGATTTATCCACATGTTCATCAAGAATTTTTTTCACAAATTTATTCACTTTTGGCACAAGTTCAGAGCACCTCTGTTTAATTCTCTGTAAATCAAATTCACGTAACCAAGAAATATGGTCAGACCAATTTAACATGCCCAAAAGTTCATAACCTTCATCAACCAATTTCACCAATTCTGAATCACAACAACCGTCAAGATTATTATAACTTTTACCAAACACACAACACATCATGTTGTTCAAAGAAGCCAATTTTAAACCATCCCTAACACGTAAAATGTCGTTTGGACCCTTTTTTCCAAACATGAAAACTAATTGTTTCGTGATTTGGGATCTTGGTTTTTCAGAAATCTTGATTTGTTTAGGTGAAAATAGATGATTTGCCGCGATTTTTCTAAGTGTCCTCCAATAAACACCATAAGAAGCAAAACCAATTGCTCTATTGAACATTAGCCTATAGGCTGATTCTTTCACCGGACGATCAGCAAATACTGAACTGTTTAGTATTGCTTTCGCGACTTCTGGATTACAAGTCACAATGACTCGCGTTTCACCAAGGCTAAAACACATGAGACGACTTGCATCAAGAATTTTCGCCATGTTTGCTATTTTACGGTGTGCTAGCCCAGTCATGAGGTTCATGCTTCCTATAATAGGGAAGCCTTTGGGGCCTGGAATTGGCTTGGACACTAATTTTTTCCATGTGTATTTGCCCCAAGCAGGACCTCCAAGATGAGCCCAGTAAATTAGGTTCATGACTAACCATATGAGAAGAAGAAAAAGTGCTGAGTTTATACAAGTGAAAGACTTGCATTTTGAAGCTAAAGCAAAAATCCAAAGGCTTTCTATGTGTGTTCTCATGATGATTCTATTTGGGAGAAAGTTGTGACTTGAGAGTATAGAAAGAGAGAGATATTGGATGGTTTATATAGGGGAGCAAATGGAACCATAGTTTGGAACTAGTAGAGTATAACTCAAAAGTATTGTCTGTCTTTATTATTTACGAGCAGCGTCGAGTCAAAATCTTCACTAAGGAGTTTAAAATATGAAAAGGTGTAAACAAATAAAACAGTCAATGAGATTGCACATCTACTAAATATAGAACAACAACATATCCACTGAAGACCTACAAGTAGGGTCTCGGGAGGATAAAATATACGCAGATCTTATCACTATATCATAGAGATACACGGATTATTTTCGAAAGACCCTCGACAAAATATATATATAAAAAATAATTTTCTGTCGAAGAGGGTTAGATCAACGAAATCTATCTGTTTCAGATATTTGTTGGCTACTCTAGTAAATATACATTAAAAAAACGATTTTGGAAAAAACAATTGATTGTTATAATGAATATTATTATAGAGGATGATTGTTATAGCGGGGTCTGAATATATTATTATTTATTTTTTCCTCCTTAGTACCATAGTTTAATCTGGGGTTTTAGAATATTCCATGGATTATGGTATTAATAAAAGCAATAATTAGGTAATTATTAGAAAATGTAGATTGGGCGGAAATTCAGAGGAGAGCCGCACGAATGCACGTCTTACGTCAACATATTGTTAAAGAAAATTTTTATTACTCCCTTAAACTCAATTTATTTTATCGAACATTATTTTTTGATTATGAATTATTTTATTCAGAAAAAATAGAAAATTATATTAAATTATTTTTAAATATGAAATAATATTATTCTATTTGCGAAAGACTTTATTGACTTATTCTTAGTGGCGAAATCTGAATTTCAATTAAAGGGGTTCAATATCTGAAAAAGCAATCATAAGAACTAGTTGAAGGAGGTACGACATTTACTATACAAAGATTAAAAAATAATTTTAACTATATAAAAATATGTATAAATAATATAATTTTTCGCCAAAAGGATGTTCAGATGAATCCCTGGCTAGAGAGTGAATCTACCACTGGTTATTCTATACGTGGAATGTTTGATATTCTTGTATGATCTTGAGTAGTGATAGTCATGATTTGGTTTAGACCAATTTCTATTAAAATCAAAGTTAAACCAAGTTTTAAAATTTTAATATCAAACCAAGCAAAATAAAATAAAAACCATTGATTTAATTTTTGTCAATTTGATTTGATTTTTCGGTTTATAACTAAATGAAAAATTGAGAATAGCAAGACAATAGAGACACTAGGCAACTATTACAAATAAATATTAAGAAATAACAAATTAAATTTCTATCACAACATCTTTGCATGTTTAGCATAACATCCATATAAGCAAGACACAACCTCAAATAGAGTGATCAACCCTTCAAACCTCAAAGGGCCAAGTCATTAAATAATAGATTGATGTCTTAGCAAAAGAAAATTAAAAATAAATAAATTAAAATCAAACTAATAATTAAAAAGGTGTAAATAATATGTGTATGAAAAATTAATATCTCATATAAAAATAATTAGAAAATTTACATAGATAATTTACCAATTTGATTCTATATTTTTTTTAAAAAAAGAAATTATAGAACCAAAATCAAATCAAATACTGTCATTTTTTAAGATTAAAATCGAATCAAACTAAATATTGATACTAACAATCGATTTTGTTTGATTTTCAATCTAATTTATCGTGACCCTAGTCTTAAGTAATCTTCAGCTAGAAAGCTATAATTTTTAATTGAGCTAGACTCCTGATATATTTCTTATCATCGTAACAGAGTCAAATCATGAATAAATTTATTGCTTAATTTAATATTCAGTTAATTCATCTAATATTAAACTCGCCCTGTATAATTTCAAATCCGTCCCGTACTCGCTTCACTCCTCTCCATAATTATCATCCCTATTTTGCTTTCTCTTTTTTTATTTCTGCTTTCATGCATAAATTCTACACAAATTAAACAAATTCAAGAAAAAGGGTATTTCGCTTTCTCTTTTTTTTTTTAATTCACCCATAGAGCAGAGGATATGACATAGGGTATGTGTTTCGTTGAGGTTCAAAAAAAGTTAATAGAATCACAATATTGCTATATCACCCAATTAGTATACTAAATTTAATACTTAATAACAAGGACAAGATAACAACTAAGTGATAATTATTTTTTGATTTTTTAAATTTGAAAATGGACAAGGAAAGTACCTCTGTTTACTTTTATTAACCCATTATTTTAAAAATATATTTTCACTATTACTTGTCGCTTTTAACATATCAAGAAAAAAATATTTTCTATATTTTTTTTCCTCATGTTTTACCTTTAGCATTAATTGCTTATTCTCCAAATCACTTTCCAAATCCTAATACTAAACATTAGTTAATAAGTTTTTTTCTTTTTTTTGATATCAAGGAAACCTGCAAACACTATCCTTTAGGGATGCAGAGGGTAAACCCCCACGCTCCTATACAATAGCTCGCAAACTACATAGAAGAGGTAACCTGTACTAGAAAAGTCCGGTGCAACGAGCTCGACCTAGAAGGTAAATTCCTTACTTTCACGAGTAAGGGGTTTCAAACTTGAAGCCTTCAATAAAGAAATCTCAAGCCCAAACGAGCAGATCATCTGAAGGATAGTTAATAAGAATAGAATTATTATGTCAAATTATTATTTTTTTTAATAAACATATCAAATCTAAATATGACATGTAAAAATAAACGAAAAGAACACTTGTCAATTATATAAGAAATCATTTATTCCCTAGTTTGAATATCTTTATATTTACAATGATGTAAGATATTGTCCGAACTAATATTTTTTGTGTAAAGGATTTAAACACACTGAACACGTTAACACCACATGTATATATTTCAAGATAGTGAAATTTTTCTTAAAAATAAATGCTTGATTTATCTCCTATGATTTTGGAATAAAAAATATAAAGTTTGAGATTTTTGAAAATGATGTGTTAGTGGGAAAGTCTATAATGGCACTGTAGCTTCGTTAGCGCTTAGCTCATTAGCAGCCTTAATTACGTTTGAAAGAAAAAGAGAGTTTGCGGTCTTGTTGAATACCAATAATATTTATATAAATATGTGAAAAAATAAAATATTTTATTTTGATATATATATATGTTAAATAACATAATGGTTAGTAGTAGACTAGTAGTGATGTCTAGTGGTGGCTGGTGGTTATGTGTATCGATTGAGGATGATGTTGTTTGACTATGTTGGTCGTGGGTAGTAGTTAGTGATTGCCGAAGGATGATAATAGTGATAAGCAATGGTAATTGGTGGTAGTGATCAGTGGCGGAATCAGAAACTTTGTATGATGATTGTCCAATTATTTTTAGTTTGAAAATTGCTATATAAAGTGGGTGTTCAGTTAATATATTTTAAGAAATTATTAAATTTTATACATAAACAATAGTATTTGTCACATTATACCATATACATCTGTCACTGGTAGTGACTCATGATTATAGTAGATGATAGTAATAACTAATAATGATGGTGAATGATGATGCTTAGAATGTCTGATAGTGATGATTGTTGATAGCAATTGTGGTTGTGACAATAGCGGTTGATGAACGTGATTATAAATAGTGGTTAATGATGATTATCATTGTGAACGATGGATGATGGTAATTGCTATGCTAGTGGGCAACGACGATTAGAAATGAAAGTAGACTAAGAAATGAACTGTCATTTTTACAGAAATTCTTAAATAAATATTTTAATAATATTAAGCATTTATAAATTTTAGTCATTCAAATCTACTCAAACTCATTTAGTAACGATAAAATAAATAAAAACAAATACATTTAATAATTAAAATTCAAATCTAAAAGGGCAACAAACTTAAAAAGTAAAATCGCAATAACTAAAATTAAGTTTCTTCATTACATAAATGAGGTCTTAGTGCTCTAAACATTAACTAATTTCAAGAAAATTTGACTCCCACATATTGAATAAGAGATTAAATTTCATATTGAGAGAGACACAACCAGGATTTCAGGCTATTAATAAATTTAACTTTCAAATCCAAGAGTTTTTATGGTAGATATGATTCTTAATCTCATGAATAATTAATTGCCAAATTGGTCATTATCACTATTAATTAAAATAATTTTACAACCAAAGACCATTTCAATTGTATTAGCAATAATTCAGACCATTCAATGCTATTATTTGTTTTCAATATTTTCCTGTCAAGGAATGGAGGAAATTTTCTTGAAAAAAAATTAATTAGGCACTTGATTGTTAGAATTAGTGGTCCTTCCCTATTATGATTTGTACTTAATAGGATTTTTAAAATTTAATTAATTTGGTCTTCTTTCCAGTACTTATAAATACTCTTTGTTTTTTCATTAGGAAATGAATTTATACAGTACTTCTCCTATACTAGCCTGCTATTACAACTACAATAATAATAATTAAAAAAAGATAAAAGATACTTAAGGACTTAATCCTCTTCTGATAAATAAAATGTTTTGCTTTTTATGCACTGATAATTTAAAAGAGAAACTAATTTATTAGACATTGAATATTCATATCATATAAATTAATTTTATTGATACTTTTAAATGATTGTATATCTTATTACTAAGTAAGAACTGTCTTTCGAATGTAGAGCAAGATATACTTAGATACATATATTTTTATGCTATCAAATATAGTAAAAATAAGGAGAGAGGAGAGCGAGATGAGGAGGGAGGCGAGCAAGATAGTCATATATACCAGATACATATGAATCACACCAGATATACACTAGATACATAATCTGACTCACATGTATCTGAGATACCAAAGTGGCAAGTGAGATTTGTTTATGTATTCCAAATACATCTGAATCTATTTGGATACAATATATCTAGAATAAATTAAACCTAATTTTGATCTCATATATCCTGAGATACATATATTTGAATACATCAAAATCTATTAACATCAGTAATATTGCAAAATAAAGTGTATCTAAGTAATTAACTACTAATCTAACGGGATTTCTTGTTGTAACAGAAAAATACACTTTGTATTTATCAAAGAACTATTGGGTCAATTAGTTTATATTACAAAACTTGATATAAATATGGCACATACAATAACAATAAGGAGAAAATTAACGAATATCTAAACGTCTAGGAAAGTTCGTTAATATAGAGTTAGAGACAATTTATATATTTTTTAATCATTCTAGAAGATTTCAAGAATTGAAGTGTCACAATCTAAAATCGAGAGAGTCATGATGGCACCTATATCAACTCCATAAGCTAATTGGAGTCTAATTTTTAATCCATTTGAACTAGAATAGTGTGGAATTAAAGTAATAACAAATATATAAGTCATTAACAATTGTTTACCAAAAAAAAACAGCGAAAATAAATATGTACATTAATAAATAGTACTAAAAACTTTTATTTATATTAATTGATAGTTATTGAATCTAAAGAGTATTGAAATTTTTACCGATAAAATTTTTAAAAGTTGAGATCCTTAATGAAGATCAAGTTATCATATTTATCCATCACAATCCTAGATCATATTCAACATTAACCATAGGCTAACCACTCATAATAAATTTGAAGTCAACAATAATAGCATATTCAATGTACGTAATTTCGCTAGTGGGGTATGAGGAGGATAGAGTATTATAGACAGACTTTACCCCCTCCCTGAAAAAAAGTTATTTCTGAAAGACCCTCGATACAAGTATAACAAATTAAATTAATTAAGAAAAATGATAGATAATAATAAAAAATATATATCAATTAATAAAGAAAGCCAGTATTAAAAAAACAAAATACTAATAACACATATGAAATAATATGATAATTAAAAAGAATACATACATAAATAAGGCTCATACTAGGATAGACACAATCCTCCCACCAAATCTAAACACTTTAAAAAAATGAATCAAATCTCAATTATCTGCTAACCTCAAGAAGACAAAAAGAAGAGGGAAGTTTGGTGTGCCTGTAAAGTGCAGAACCTTTTAAATCCACTGTGATCTGATTTGTGTTTCCAGTAATTACATGCCTAACAAGAACAAAATATTTAATTATTATCTTTGCTTAGATAATCTATAAAATAATCCATCTGTTTGTGTACGTTGACCATAAACTATTATCTGGAGTTTTGTGGATGAATTTTGGTCTATTGGATTGACTAGTTAGTCAACTAATTATATACATAAAAAAGAAAAACATAATTTAGTGTACAAAAATATCTCGCGTTCATACAAAATTTAAGAAAGGATTGCACCCTTAAGGGTATGACATAGTGTATGTAGTTTATCTCAAGTCACATCCTTATGTTCTATGCATTGTTTAAAAATTTGTAGACACATAACGACAGTCAATATCGGATATCAATTTATAATAATATTTATATCAAGTGTGTATATATAGTTATTTTAAAATATCGAGTATCAATCTATAATAACAAGTTAAAATCACACTAGTGATAAAGGAAAATTAATATTGATGTATAAATTTAAACTCATAACGCAAAGGAGGTTACATTTGATAAGACAATTAGGCTTTATTAAAAGATTTGTTAGCATGATGAGGTATTTTTTGACTAATGGCTTGCATGGTTAGGTATTAGAAAAATGAAATGGTAATTTTTTTTAAGTCAACGGTTAATTTCTGTCTACAATTATATATTATCTTGTACTACTTTTTTTTTCATAAAATAGTGTTATATACAAAATGACAGGACCTAACTTACCACTTTATCATGGGTTGACCATAAATATGTGCCTTTTTATCTGATTTCAAAAAAGTTTTAGGGTGTGTTTGGTGTAGAGGAAAATATTTAAAAATAATATCTTTTTTACTTATTTTGTTGTATTCGATTAGTAATGAGAAAATATTATTTTAACATCATTAAGGTATAATCTAGATAAATACTATGATTCTGCCAGATTCATATCTCGATTCAATATAGAATCTGACTTTTAGCCTTACATCAATCGTAATATCGACTTAGAACATAATCTTGATCTCAATTAAATATTTAGTTGTATGTACAACCCCAACCTCAATCCTGAGATTGAGGTCAAGGTCGAGATTATTAAATATCGAAGGCAAGGCTTCTTATACACAAAAGATCAAGGCTTCTTACGTAATTGTATAGGTGAAAAAAAATAACTAAAATGTAATGTATTGATATTGTATGAGTCGTACATAATCATATTTATATAATGCATTGTATCAAATATGTATATACATTCGTATACATTGTTTTATATAATATTTATATATTCCAGCAGTTCATCTTCCTCAATAAATCTTTTTTTTAATTAAAAAAATTAAATCAAATCAATTTTTAGATATGAGCAGACCCTGCTTCAAATCTTTTAATATATATTTACTCGATACAATTAATATTTATGATGAATTCAATTTTAAAATTTAAACTTCGAAGCTTTTCAATGATAATTTTTTGCGTTTTTCTTTTGCATGCTCTTTCTTTCTTCTTTTTCCATGATTACTTTTCTATTTCTCTTTTAATTTCCAATAGGTACGAATCTTGCATTACACGACTTTGATGTCAATTATTCAGTCATCTTTTTTCTATTTCGGCCTTCCATTTTTCTGGTAGTGCCCTGCAAGGACATATCTAGGTGAGGATCATCAACTCACGTGAATTTATGCTTTTCTTTTTAAATAGTATATGTTAGTGTTATATTTTTAAAAAAATACTTAAATATAAATATGTGAACTCACACATTCAAAGTATCGCATAACGAGATGATGATTAGGTACACCTCTCTAATTGAGGTTAGAAAGTTAAACGGGTTCAATAACAAGAACTTAAAGATCAAATTTATATTTTAGATCCATTTTTTTCGTAACAATGTACTCATTATCTTGGAATTTTAAATAAAGAATCTTGATTCAATAGACATGTTAATTATTATTTTTTTTTTAAAAAAGCACTATTATGAGAAGGTGATTAAAATCTTGATTGCATTTTCATTTTTTTTTTTTGTTTGTTTGGAAAAAACGAATTTGACAGCTGTGGGATTTGAACCCACGCCCTTTCGGACCAGAGCCTAAATCTGGCGCCTTAGACCACTCGGCCAAACTGTCACATGTCCATTATGCAATAGTTAAATAGAAATAGCTAGATTCTGATCATGTTATTAAAACAAAGTTAAGCAGAATATAATCATTAAATAAATATTGAATATGGTAAATCTGAAGAATGCGAAATAATGAAACTATTACCAAATATTAAAATTTCTAGTTTTGTGATTGAATATGACACATGTGTTTCATTATCATTTGAGAAAGATGATGTCAAACCCTAAAACATAGTACGTGAAGATGATGGCAAGGGATAGTTATAGTTCCCTTTTGATTAAATCCATTACTGTTGAAGCTAAAGAAACAATAAGCGTTGGTAAACACAAATTTAAGAGAAAAGTTTCTTCTATTACTTACAAGAATAGATTACAAAAACAACTCTCAAACTCACACTTTTCTAATACTCTTTCTTAGTGTTTTGATGGTTTTGAGAATTGCACCTCTATTTATAGTGGATTTTGCAGGTGTGAACAAAAAGACTTTATCTTCAAAAATGATGGCCAACTTTGAAGAAATCTGCACAGCCTTCATTTGAACGGTTATTCAAATGGGTTGCGCAGTCATTATTGAATTCAACAATAGTGACTGTTCAATGGTGGCTGAAAATTTTTCATATACTTGTTTGGGTAACTGAAAAAAAATATAGGAATGACGATCGTTGTTGCTCTTCTTCTACTTGTCTTACTTTAATCGCTAGAAACCTTTTTGGTATATTTTTACTGTCCATTCTCACAAA